>BOPN01001391.1:17500-22500 GCA_017312705.2 Penaeus japonicus
TGAAGTAGTGCAATAAGCTTGTTCAACACCCAATGGAAATCAAAGGTTCATTGCCTTCTCAACTATAGTATCTCCCATTGATATAGGGAAAACCCAAAGTGCACCTTTAGATGGATCAAATATTGTAATGTTTGAGTGGTCAGGTAGGAAATTTGGTGACTGAGAGGGGGTCTGTGGGCAGAGCCTCTTGCTAGGGAAACAAGGCAATCAAAAGATTTAGGGAGGTTGTTTCTTTTCCTTTCTTTTTTTTTCTTACATATGGCATTCCTTTGTGGAATATTGTGGAAGTGTGACTGATCTTTGATTTGAATAGTCCATCCCTCTTTCCACTCCTTGCTACCTTCTCCATTTATATCTTGTTGAGTATAGTGAAGGATTCGTATTGAATGAATTGCAAACAAAATAAATCAGGAAAATACGCAAATGTGCCTAAGTGCTTTTCATTTTAATGCTTCTACAGATTATAAATAAGTAATAAAACCTGAGGACTTTTATAAAATTAGTTTGTATATTTCTATTTTTTTTAGTTTAAAACATATTGTTTTTCTTTCTTTTCTTTTTTTTTTGGTTTAAAACAATTAGTTGGATTAAAATTTATTTCATCTTTAGTGTTTCTACCAGGAGATAAAGAAATAGAATTACATGCTAGGGTGCCTATTAACCCATTGTGGAATGGGGATATATTTGCTTGCCCAATCTCCAGGATGGGTTTCATTTCAGAGCAAGGCAGCTTCATGCAACATACCTTGACTTTCCCCACTCTCTTTCAGTCACTCATTATAAAATTAGAGCCATTTTTGTTTTAATTTTTGTGTGTTTTACTTTATTTAGAGACTTATATTTGTCATATTACAGGCTCTATCAATGATGCTGTTGACTAAAATTGTAGTATAGGGTTCATATAAGCTCTTCTTCTTACGCAGTGGATAGAAGTATTGCTGTTTTACTCTCATGAATGAATACGAAACATATAACCATCTACAATGAAGAGGTAGGGTAAAGGAAGGAAACCTGTGCTTATGACTGTGAGTCCCTACTGGCACAGGGGCACTTTGTAGACACTGGGCGTGGTTTAAGTCACCTTCCTCTTCTCGTTCTGCCTGCACATCCACCATCGGCAGTACTTTAGAGCAAGAGGTCATCAACTTGCTGTGTGCCACTGCTCTATAAAGATAGTGCTTGCTACACTCTGTGAATAGGTACCATTCAAGAGTCTCTCCTGCTGTTGCTAGAAGAAAGTGGTGTCATCTAGGTTTTGAATGTTAGGTGAAACTCATTTTGCTTAACCCATTGATGACGGTGTGTCACACCCGTGTGACACGGCTAAATGCCTGATGACGGGGCGACACACCAGTGTGACGTTCCCGATGCAATATTGCATAGGCCCGGCGTAGGGGGTTGCCACTTCTCGCCGGGCTTATTGGGATTGGGTTAATATTACAGCAATTATAGTAATTATGACTGAAATTGTCATCATCACTCACTCATTACTCATAGCACAATAAAATAACAGTCATCCAAAACCCCGAACACAGGAACATCACTATGCCCATCGTCAGGCCAAAGGTCCGGCATCATGTATGTCATGACACCTGTACACAATAGGTTAGTTATTCATGAAAATAAGGAAATAGTGAGATATAAGCCATGAGTAGGTCTATGAAATAAACTTCACAGCAAAGGTAATGTCACAGTTGCTTATCTCAGTCCACAAATCTATGTTTGTCAGGTTAAGCTCAGCAAAGCTGTGGCCTCTATGCTTCATGCTACAGATAAGACAAGAATACTTCCTGCTTGCATGCATATTTAAAATCATACAAAAAGTCCATTGTCAAATATTGCTGAAATGTTGGTCTTACTAAAGATATTACAAAGACAGTAATGCAATGTTTTTTTGTATTTAACCCATAGTTATTTTGATGATGAGTATAACATTATTAGGTCTATATTTTTCTAAATAATTATTAATTAATCTATTTATATTGGTATTTTTCTTGTTGCTTGCAATATATTATTATTCAATGAAAACTGGTGCATGCTCAAGACGCTGGCATTTATTTCTGAAATGTAAGATCTTGTTCAAATTTATAAGAAAAGAAATATATGTTTTTTATCTTGTTCTAATTTTTACTGAAATACTTGTAATTCCTTAGATAGCATGTACAGGTGCAGAAATTATATGGAGTTACACTCTTTTCCCCAAAGGGGAAATCAAGAGTAAATTTCAATATACACATTTATGAGGTAAAAATTTCAAGGTTCAAATTTATTAGAGGTAATTGGCTCCATGCACTCTTTCATACTCTTGTTATAACAGTAGTGTTTATGGTTCAAGACATTTTTTTATGTTTTACTAGATCATGAGGCTTCCATTTTCTGTCTGACAGGCTTTCTCAATATTGTAAACAACTTAAATTGCGGTATGAAGTCCATATTAGCTCATTATGTTTTTTCCACTCAGTCTAACAGGTATTATAGTGTTATACAAAAACAAATTACAACTTTTTTCTTGTTTTTTTTTTTTTTTTTTTTTTTTTTTTTTTTTTTTTTTTTTAAGCGTATGAAAGGTATGACCATCCCATATGAAAAAAAATGGACGTGAAGAAGGCAACCTGTGCTTATGGCTGGGAGTGCCACATCACAAATCAGCCATACTGGCATGGTCTGGTACTTTAGAGTGGGGGGTTGGTATCTGGCTCTGCGTCATCATTCTCTGAATCTGGTGCTTAGTAGAGACCACAGACTATAGAGAGGAAGCTAGAAAAGCCTTTTTACCCTTTTGCTTTGGGCATTTTCATAGGGTCAGATTACTTTTGCATTGCCTTTTCTTGTTCAGAATACAAGCTAGTTATTCAGTCTCTTGTGCAACTAAGGCATCATACCAAATTCTCATAATATACCATAAGTCTAGAAAATAGTAGATAATACATCTCAAGATGCCCAGCATAGGCCAAACTATCTTTGTTTACATCATTAAAAGTGATTATTTCAGTGTTGTTTGTCAATTATTTGTACTTATTTGTACTCTCACTATTCATATATATTTGTGCTTTTTTATTTATCTTATCTATAACAACCCTATACATCTATGTTTTAGGCACACAAATATGTAAATAATTCAATAACACACTTTGTAATAGTGAGTGGAAAATTGATGAAAATTACTTTTTTTCTCTACTCCATAAGATTATAAACATAACAATTAAAATAACAAAGAAAGAAAAGGAAATGTAAACAAACAGGTTTCTTTCCTGCTGGTGCTAAGAGAGAGTGTTTCTATATGTTTTGGCAGTCTTTGTTTCAGGATTAACCAAATCTGCAGCAAATCTAGTTTGGTGTTTTCCCTGTAGATTTAGTTAATCCTGAAACAAAGACTTGCCAGATTTAAAGAAAAGCACTAAAGAATTATTTAAAAAAATGCTGTTAGGTATAATTTGCAGACAAAAGATCAGCCCACAATTGCTTATCAATGTTTTTGAGACGGGCCTCATCTTAAGATGTTCAGCCTGGGTTGAGCATCTTGGGATATGTATATTTTCTTTTTTAAGACTTACAGATTAAATAAAAATTTATATATGATGTATTGCTATAGTGATTCTAATTAGCATATAGTATAATAGGTTATCATTACTGAGTAAATAAAATCATTCAAGTAAATTAAAGATAAGCACAAAAGTGATATGAACGTGTAAAAATGAGTATTGGGGAAGGGATGAATTATGGATCTTCCAGTTCCATGGACTAAAGTTCTATTGTTCATAGAAGTTGCTATGCAGCTATTTGTACTACTGCAGAGTTTTTGAGAATTAACCCATTCACAATGGGGCTAACATTTGCCTGATTTTACTCCTGCAGGCTGTTCAGGAATTTTTATTGTCATAATTACTTTTTTTTTTATATAAAGTAAAGAAAATAAATTATAGGTACAAATACAATGTACAATCTGTATATATACAGCAAAACTTTTCAGTGCAGGGGCCACATTAAAAAATTCACCATTTGATAGGGCTATATAGTATATTAACCAAAATGATTAATATTTAACCCATTGGTTGCAGTTTCAATAAAATATGTATACAGTCTGATGGCGGGTTTACATTGTTTGGCACGGTGCCATCCGAGTCTACAACCGACTCTGCCTAGGCAGTAAATCATGCCATCTGCTGTCAATGGGTTAAGATAGACAGAACAAAAGGCTATTAAAGAAATAAATGTAATTAATTCTTATTAATCAATATTTTAAATTACTGTAGAAGATTCATGTGAAATGCATTTATTTGAAAGACAAAGTAACTCACAAGTTTGTAAGATATTAACCCAATGACGACGGTGTAACACACCGTCATGCCTGATGATGGGGCGACACACCAGTGTGACGTCCCCGAGGCGATATTACTTAGGCCCGGCGTAGGGGCCTGCCAGTTCTCGCCAGGCCCATCAGGATTGGGTTAAAAGGGAGGCTAAAAAATAATGCCTCACATCTTATATCTTTGGCATCTGCCAGGACACTGAATAGATTTTAATGAAAGGCAATAAAATCATTGGCACAGTAGCAGAATTACAAAATTAGCCATTTGCGAGTATAATGTTATTGTTCACAATATTATTTGACGTTGATTAATAACTTTCTCTTTCAAATTTACTAACATTTGGTGGGCTGTAGTTTGCCTATTTCTTATGATCTTGCACTACTATTAAAGGTCTCTAATATTGTACATATTTGTAAACGTTTTTTCTATTTTCATTTTAAATGCAAACATATAAGAAATTGATGAAATGGGCAAATATGGCCATGACATTTTTATTGATATACTCCTTTTTTGTGTGTGTGAAATAGCAATTTCTGCTCTTCACACTGTTAATTTTGCATAAATGAGACTAGTATGCAGGATAGAGAACATCTATCACTGATATGATTTTTTCATATAGTTCATAGATACATAATGTAAACATTTGTTAGACAGTCATTCTTATGGCATATTACTCCCTCCTCCTTACTC
>BOPN01001391.1:32500-37500 GCA_017312705.2 Penaeus japonicus
CTCTCTCTCTCTCTCTCTCTCTCCCTCTCTCCCCCCCCCTCTCTCTCCTCTCTCTCTCTCTCTCTCTCTCTCTCTCTCTCTCTCTCTCTCTCTCTCTCTCTCTCTCTCTCTCTCTCTCTCTCTCTCTCTCTCTCTCTCTCCCTCCCTCCCTCCCTCCCCTCCCCCCTTTCTCTCTCTCTCTCTCCCCCCTTTCACTCTCTCTCTCCCCCCCTTTCTCTCTCTCTCTCTCTCTCTCTCTCTCTCTCTCTCTCTCTCTCTCTCTCTCTCTCTCTCTCTCTCTCTCTCTCTCTCTCTCTCTCTCTCTCTCTCTCTCTCTCTCTCTCTCTCTCTCTCTCTCTCTCTCTCTCTCTCTCCCTCTCTCTCTCCTCTCTCTCTCTCTCTCTCTCTCTCTCTCTCTCTCTTCTCTTCTCTTCTCTTCTCTTCTCTTCTCTTCTCTTCTCTTCTCTTCTCTTCTCTCCTCTCCTCTCCTCTCCTCTCCTCTCCTCTCCTCTCCTCTCCTCTCTTCTCTTCTCTTCTCTTCTCTTCGCTTCGCTTCGCTTCGCTTCTCTTCTCTTCTCTTCTCTTCTCTTCTCTTCTCTTCTCTTCTCTTCTCTCTCTCTCTCTATCTCCCTCCCTATCTCTCTATATATATCTCCCTCCCTATCTCTCTCTCTCACTCGCTCTATCTCTCTCCTTTACTTCAATAAGGTAACGCATTTTTGAAAAGTGGAACCTTCTTTCCCTCCGCTGAACACGTTCATAATTTGGGACGAACTCGGCCAATATTTTTTATGCCTCTTCTGCTCTAAACTTTCGGAGGAACTGAACCTTTTTTGTTTACGAGAGTTGCGTTTTCTTTTTATTTCTTCGTTCTCCTTTTTTTTTCTCTTTTCTTTTCTTTTTGCTTCGTCTCTTTCTCTTTTCTTTCTCTATATACTTCTTCCCGGAGAAGGAGGATTTAAGACTAAATCGATTTAAAATCTCCTCTGATCTTGAGCTACGTCGTAACTTACACTTTATCTCATTAGTAATGAAAAGCATCCCCACTCCAGTCACCCATCCCCTCCCCCTCCCTCTCTCCCCTCCCTCCCTTTCCCTCTCCCTCTCTCCTCTCTCTCCCCCTACCCTCTGTCTCTCTTTCTCCCCCCTCTATCTCTCCCCCCCCCTCTCTCCTCTCACACATACGGACACGAGGGAGATGGTTGTTGTCCACGTGACCTCTTCCCTCAGAGCCCTTGTGTTTTCCCGGCGGGGATTATTGAACCGGTGACCTAAGAGTACTGTCCGTGCAGAGCGGGTGGTGGTTTTCACCCAAAGCAAGTGTAAATGTGTGGAGAGGGAGGGAGGGAGGGAGGGAGGGAGGGAGGGAAGGAGGGAAGGAGGGAGGGAGAGATACTCGGAAGAGCTAGACGGGAAATACCCCACAATGAAGGTCTCTTGTTGGGTTAAGTAAGATAACAAGTTGGAGGTCACGGAGGTTACGTCTTCTCCATTTTCTCCTTCTCCCTCCCTCCCTCCCTCCCTCCCTCCCTCCCTCTCTCTCTCCCTTATCACTTTACCCCCTGCTCCGTTCAGCCTCTGTGTTTTCATTATCTTTGTCTCCCAGCCCTTAGTACACTGGTTCTTAACCTTATTTCCACCACGTCCCCTGCAGTAGTTAGTCCTTGCATCCAATCTAATTGTTGCGATGATACGTGCGCACACGCACACGCACAACTTCCATAACGTACTACTGTATTAATTACTGTATTGAGGTCGTACTGGAAAAATATATACCTTCACCATATCTATATCCAGTGTGTAATGTCTCTAGTGGCCGACTCGTTAATTGCAAATTATTTTGTAGAATTTAAGAACATAAAAAAAAAATTCTACTTATCACCTGGGCTCGCGCACCTCCTGAAAATTACTCGCGCCCCCCAGGTTAGACATTTTTGGTCTAGTATATTTGATTCTGTAGAAGACATCTTCCATTATATACATCCCTTTAATTCATCTTTACCTCGTGCCTTCCTTTGTTCCTTTTCCGCATCCTAGCCCCCTGTGTTTCTGCCTCCGTTCTTCCTCTCTTCCGCTGGCTAGTTCCATATAAGCCTTTTCGTTCTCGTTTGTAAAACTACGTCCCTTCGCCCTTCTCGGCGTCGTGTTCATGCGCACGAACCTCTTCTAACGTTCGGTCTGTGCAAGGCCTACTACCCGCTAAGGAGTAGAGGGAAGTCCTGCGCCCCGCCGTCCTGCGTGGGACGAGAGAGGGACGCCTCTGACGTGGTTTCCCCAAAGTTGCTTCCGTCGCCGACCCAGCAAAGAAGGAGTAATCGGACTGTCTGTCTGGTCGGCTGCCGTGGGCGCGAGAACAGCTGATCAGGGGGAGACGATTGGTTGTTATACTTGTCCTTGTCATCTGTATTGACATTATGTTATTAGCATCGATATTATGATTCCGATATTATAATCGATATTATGTATTTCCTGTTATTATCATAATCTTCGTTACTATTGCATCAGTGATGATCATTATCATTTGAATAATGGTCTTGCAGTTACTGATGATGATATTATGTTCAGTACCGTTAATCATATTTTCTTCGTATTATTTTTTTCTGTTGCAAAGTGTATTGCTGTTGTTATCACTAGTAGTAGTCTTATGCCATATTTTAAGTTTGTTTAATATAATTAGCCCCGTATGTGTTTTTTGATGTCACTGCATGAACTTTATATCAATCTTCATTCTTTTATAATTGTCATTATGATTATAATTTCTATGCGGAAATATTTCTGTTCTCTTGCACTTATTCTTCGGTGAGCATGCCATGATCAGGAGTCGAAATGCAATATGATTCCGTTCATGGCGATAGAAGTCGCGGTACCCGTGCGCTCGACCTCCCCTCGGCCGCTCGAGGTGGTCCTCGAGGGGAGGGGAACGTCCCGAGGAGGAAGGGCGAGCTTGGAGCCGTGCTCAGGACAGGCTCGTCGAACATATGCGAGCACAAACCTTGTTCCTCGAAACCTTGTTGAATGGCTGTTGCTACTCTTTAATTTAGTCTGTGTGTTCAGTTTCGTCCTCAAATAATCGAAATAAGAGGGAAAAACAAAGGTGTCTTCTCTGCCATTTAAGGGACCCGACAAATATTGATTTATATGAAACAATGAATATTAATAGAAAAACAGTTAAAACAGTCTCACCGAAGCAGCAGGTAGAGGAAACGGGGAGTGTTAGGAGAAAGATTATGTGAAAGGAGATCAGGAGAGGATCATATTACGCAACAGTCTACACTCTACCTATGTTCCACCCACGGCGGTCACCCTAATACTTCTGAAGACACACTTAGTTGGCTTAAAGTGTGCTTATGGGTCGTGTAGGCGCTCCCGCCGGTGTGGTTACGGGCAGCTGATGACTCGGAGTAGATGCCGTGCGCCTTCGCTGCAGCACGGACGCGGTCGCGCCTCTCGGTTGCCTCGCGGCTCACCCGGGTATCGCGTGCGGGCATTGATTGGCGGTGTGGAGTGCAGGCAAGGGCGGCTGCCAAGGGCTCCAGAAAGGCTGCAAGTTGAAATGGCCCGGTAAAGACGCGGTCACCACGTAAGCCATTCTCTCCTTCCTCTCTCAACCCTGTGTCCCCTTTTAGTTCTCCCACTCCTCCCCACCCCTTTTCTCCTTTTGTTTCTTCTTCCCCCTCCCCTCCCACCACCTTTCCTCAACCTCTCGCCCACCCCATTCCTTCTTTGGTTCTTCTCTCCTCCTCCCCCTTCCCCTCCCCATTCCCCCTTTGGCTCTCCTCGCCTGCCTTCCCCATTCCCTCTATGGTTCTCCTATCCTCCCTTCCCCATTCCCTCTTTGGCTCTCCTATCCTCCCTTCCCCAGTCCCTCTTTGGCTCTCCTCTCCTCTCTTCCCTATTTCCTCTTTGCTTCTCTCCTCCCCTCCCTTCCCCATTCCCTCCTTGGTTCTCCTCTCTCCCGCCCCCTCCTTCTCGCCCTCCAACATTTCCTTTTTGAGTCTCCTCTCCCTCTCCCGAGTCCCTTTTTCGTCCCCATACCCCCCCCCCCCTCTTCCTCTCTTATCCCCATTTCTTTTTTGGAATTCCTTTCCTATCCCCCTCTCCCATCCCCATTCCCTCTTTGATTCTCCTTTCCTCTCCCCTACCCCATATCTCCCCTTCTCCCCACCTCTTCTCTCCCTCACTCTCTCCCTCTCTCCCTGTCCCCTTCTCCCCCTCTCCCCCTCTCCCATCCCCATTCCCGTTCCCTCTTAGGTTCTCACTTCCTGCTTCTCCGAGTCAGAGATTCCTCTTTCCACGTTATGCTGGTCCGACGCAGGACAGCTGTCGTCTGACAAACAAACTGAATAAGCAAAGAGTTGAGTTTTTTTTGTTGTTGCCTCGGCTTGTCCTGGCGGTGAGTCAGCGCGAGTCCTGCCGCTCCTCCACACTTACATATCCTTACGTTAATTAATTGTCCCTTAGTCCTCGTCCGCCGTCGCCGTCGCTGTGCTTCGCTCGAGCGTCTGCCGCCCGACCTTTCTTGAGCGCCCCTTCACTCCGACCTTTGTAACTTGCCAAGGACACCCCGGCGTTACTGAACATCCCGTTATCTGACCTTTGTTGCACATTGCTGTTATTTGATCCATGTTGAACATCCTTGACTAATCTTTGCTTTGTGTTGCCGTCAGAATCTCGGTTTATGTAATTATTTCGACAACTTCCATGCGCTACTACCGAATCCCTCCTCCGAAACCAAGCGCCGTTGAGGGTCTTGGTTGCTTGCTTTTATGGAATGTCTCTTCCCGCACTTGAATTTCCCGTCCTTTGTTGATTGCCCTGTTGCTCTGACATCTACACAGTGCCCTCCTTGTCGGCCTTTTTTTTTATATATCTTGTTGTCTTTCATCTACTTAGAGATACTTAATCCTGCCTGAACCTTTGTTGAACGCGATGTCATTGAAAATATGAAATTAGAGTGGTTAGTGGTTTGTAATGCCGAGATGCATTACATACTACACTTAGATATGTTTTCTGCTTTTCCA
>BOPN01001391.1:70000-73402 GCA_017312705.2 Penaeus japonicus
TATAGTCAAACAGATGAAATAGGTTAAGATAAGTATAGGATAAAATAATGATTAGAATAGATAAGAATAGGATAAAATAAGGATAGGAAGAGATAAGAATGGGATAACAGAAGAATAGGATGATATGAGAATGGGATGAATAAGATAAGATAAGAATTGGATAAGATAGGAATAGGAATAGATAAGAATAGAATAAGATATGCTATGATAAGATAGATTAAATAGGATAAGATATTGTGAACAAACATTAAAAAAGGTAAATTTCTTTGTTCGGAGTATGAGATATCATGAAATTAAATATCATATTTCAATATTTATTGCAATGATGAAAACTGACTAAAAGGAAATGTAAAATAGAATAATCAACAAAGTTTCTTTAAAAATCATTAAAGAGTAAAAGACAGTATTAAAAATACACGAAAAAACAACAATATAAAAACATACATCTCTACATATAAATACCGAATAAATGTAAAACATAAATATTATAAAATATTTATCTATATAACCATACAGATACTGACAATAGAAATTATCTAAATTACTAAAAAAAATCCCCATCCCCCAAAAAGCATCCACTTCTTCTCCTCTCTTCTCCCACGCCCACCGCCCACACCAGGCCTCGACGTGGGCGGGCACGTGTGGGGGGCGTGTGCCTGTGCTGGTGGTGGTGCGGGGGGTGGCGGGCCAGTATTCAGGGCGTTCCCCTGCCATCACCGGAAACCCTAATGACGACATTCAACAGCGCCAGGCAACAGCTAATGCTCTTCTGACGGAGGCTCCGCTCATTGACGGGTAGGTGGCGCTGGTTCCGTTTTGAGGTTGGGGTGAGGGTTTATTGGTGTTGGTTATGTTAAAGTGGTTTTTGATTTTGATGTTTTTTAAAAATTCCTTTCTTTCTTTCTTTCATCTTTTTCATCTTTTTCTTGTTTTTTTTTTTTTTTTTTTTTTGGGGGGGTGAGTTTGTTTTTTGTTTTGTTTTTTACTTTTTCTTTTTTTTTCTTCTTTTTTTCCTATTTTCGTTCGTGTGGTTGTATGTTATATGGATTTTTTCAAGTTTTATTATTTTAGAGATTTTACCTTCTTTTTTTTTTTCTTTTTTTTTTTATTTTATTTTTTTTTTTTTTTGTTTGTGTGTGTTTGGAATCTTGTGAGGTTGGTGTTGTTTATATTAAAGTGATGTATTTTTCTCTTTTTTTCTCTTTGTTCATGTTTCATTATTTTAGAGAGATTCTATCTTTTTTTATTTACTTTTTACTTTTTCTTTTCTTTTTTCTATTTGTGTTTTGGTTCGTGTGGAGTTTTAAGATACTATGTTTTTTTTTTTTTTCTTCTTCTTCTTTTACTTTTTTTCTTTCTTCTCTTTCTCCCTTTTTTCGACTTTATTTTTATTGTATTTGGTTTCGTGTGGGATTTGATGTTATTTTTGTTTTCTATTTTGTATTATTTCGAGTAGATTTACTGTTGTTGTTGTTGTTTGTGTTCTTGGTACATTTTGATTGGTTGTCTTCTAGTTTGATTTCTTGTTTTTCTTTTTTTTTTGTATGTTCGGGATACATCTGCATTTCAGGTACTTTATGTTATGTATCTTATTAGAGATATAGATAGATAGATAGGCATATATAACCATAGATAGATAGATAGATAGGCATATATAACCATAGATAGATAGATAGATAGGCATATATAACCATAGATAGATAGATAGATAGGCATATATAACCATAGATAGATAGATAGATAGATAGATAGGCATATATAACCATAGATAGATAGATAGATAGATAGGTGCAAATACAATTAAAATGTAGACTTGGTTATAGATAAACGCACGCATATATTATAGAATTGGCAATTGTAACTCGGTTCTTGAACAGTGTGTCATATTTGTTTTTAACTTTTATTCAGACAGCTTTTGTTTCGTAAAAGTAACTATTTAGAACTTTGGGTAAATAGAAAGGCAGATGGATAGGTAAATATTTGGACAAATATAGATATAAAAACACATACAAATATTATCTGGTTTGCATACACAAAGTCTTATATTTGTTTTTGTTTTTTACTTTTGTCCATCAAGCTTTTGCTTCGAAAAAGACAATAGACTAAAGATTTAGGTAAAGAGATAGACAGATATATAGACAGAGATAATAATACACATGCATTAATCAGTATATATACAGTATCTTATATTCGTGATTTATTCTTATCCATCTCCCAATCTCCTATTTCGCAAAAGAAAAAAAATATAGATAGATAGATAGATAGATATAGATAGATAGACAGCTAGAGAGATAGATAGATAGATATAGATAGATAGACAGCTAGATAGATAGATAGATAGATAGACAGATAAAGATAAAAAAAGATAAGATAAGTCACAGAAACGTAATCTGAGAGACTCCAAAGAGGAGGCTGAGACAGAAGTGAAGATAGCATGACGAGGAAGACGCCTTCGGGAAAGATGCTGCGAATCCTGAAGGTCAAGAAGTATCACATCTCACAGGTGGTCCAGCTGGCAAAAAAAAGTAAGCTGGTGCTGCCTTTATTAGCCACCACCTGACGGATCGAGAAAGAGGTGGTACTTCCCTTAGAAGATAAAGATACACTCAAAAGCTGCAAGATAAATAAGATAGCATCGCAGACGTGGTTGGTGGGGAAAAAAACGTCAACCAAAGCAAGAAGAAAAAAAAAAGAAGAATAAACAGGAGTCTTTTTCACAATATGTAATTCAGGATCTTATGTACTAATATCCGGCTGGAGATATTACAAGGTCGGGTTTCTCTCATCTGGTGAACCTGATTTTTATAGCATCCTCTTTCTCTAATTTCACTTTGTTCTTCATGTTTCTTTTCTGATATTGAAGGAAAAAAACTATTGTTCTTATTGTTATTTAGTTAGAAAGTGGTATAAAAGAGACTGATGCGAGAAAGCATATTATGGTGAAACAGGACGTGGATTCAGCACCAGGATCAGTGAACATCGAGCCGACGTCCGACACCACAGAACATCCAACGCCATGGTGGTACACGTAGATGAAGCGGGACATCTACCGGATTGGAAACGGGCCAAAGTGATCCATGAAGGATTAAATCAATTAAAAAGAAAAATGATGGAAGCTGCATACATCGCGACGGAGGAGAACATGAACACAGCGTCAGGTCGCTTCAAATTACTGAAGGTCGCGGCAACGTCTATCATGCGGACAACGAGCGAGAGGTCACGGGAATCAGCTGGGTCGTCAGCTCTTGACTAATATATATATATATGTTCCTGTTTACTTGATGTAGCATGGAGCTTCGGGGAGAGGTTTGGACGAGAGACAGACAGCAGCACTTTTAGAGATACAAGGCAGACAGCAGCAGCAGCTCACCTGAACTTCCCGCGACGCTCGCGGAATCAGGT
>BOPN01001391.1:91002-106002 GCA_017312705.2 Penaeus japonicus
TCTTCACCTGGGCGCCACAGAGACCACCCCCATGGAATCACTTCCCAGTCTTGAAGACCCTCTTCCTCCATCTTCACCATGAGCTGAGAGCTCCTACACATACTCTGCTTTCTTTACCTTCACACTCATCTTGGCATCCAGCCGGTTGTTGGTGTAGGTTATATTCTTCCACCTTCAAGACCAGAATAGCAGCAACAAGTCTGCAACTATGTCCTACTTAGCTAAAGCTTTTTGTGATTTTAATTGTTGCAATATGCAAAGATGTATAGTGTAGCAAGACATGAAATTTTTTTGGTCATGGTCTGATGCTGTCTGCACTCTCAGTATTTAAAACGTTTGATTGATGGAAACACAGCTTCTGGAGGAATCACTTGATATGACATGAAATTATTTTGTTATTGTAAGTTACAGTGCAATATTTTGTGAGCAGATGCCAAACTGACACAAAGAGTGATTAGTGAGAGTGGTAAACAGTATTTGAAAATAGAGGTCTGAACTGGCTTGAGGGACCTACTTAGAGTTAACTGCTCTGTGACCAGTAACTCAAATTGACATCCTGGAGATTGGCCTTACACAGGGAGTGGAGCAGCCCATCAAGAAATGTGATTATGCGCTTCCCTCACGCTCTGTAAATATGTCATATGCTAGTAACACAGCTTAAGTTTGGATGCAATAGTCTGTTTCTTCATGATAAGTTTGTTGTAATAATATTCAATGTATATAATACTGCCCCGCACAAAGGGTTTAGGTCATTATTTGTCTCAGTAAATACCCACCATAATTTCAATGCCTGTACAAGGCCCTAGTTGTTAACAAGGTTATAATTAATACTGTTTTGGCTTTAAATATGAATATCCTTCAGACTCTGTTCAAAAGTCTTTCAGAGGAATATTAGTTCCTTTTTTTTTTTCTTTTTCTTTTTTTCTTTTTTTTTTGTAGTTTGTAATTATGAAAGTTGCTACCTGATTACTTGCACATGTTGTAATAAAATAGCAATATTAGCCAACTGCATTTGTTATATTTGTTGGCAGAAAGATTAAGGTTGGAAGAGAATTTTTTAAAGTTGAAGAAATGTATGTATTTTACATGAAGATAATTTTTATCATGGTGCAGTGGTAGTGAGACAAATTTCAGAGAAGTGATATATACCAAAGCTCTGTTAAAATATGAGATTACTTAATCTCAAACAGCAAACTTTGCTCTATGTGTAGATTTTTAATAACAAACTATGAATATTTGTGTTGCTTGTATAAAATATTAAGCCTCTTCATTTGGAGAAGCACATTTTTTTTTTTTTTTTTTCATCATGTAGCTTCTCTCTTGTTTGTGTTTGATTTTAGTGTATACCCATATAACCCTTTCAGTTTGTCCCACCCATCACGTAGTTTAGTTTGAGGTGCTTATGGCTGCATCTCCCTTTCTAATACTGTTACTTGTTCAGAGCAACACTGAAATTGTTTTCTTGTTCAAACTTTTCTTTTGAAGGGAGGAAAGGGGGAGGCTGACTTGTTTTCCAATGTAAAAGTAGTAGTCTAACAGTTATTTCTCTCTCTCTCTCTCTCTCTCTCTCTCTCTCTCTCTCTCTCTCTCTCTCTCTCTGACTAAGATTGGGGTGAGGATAACCTCTGTTACCTCATCCTTCTCATCTCTCTCTCTCTCTCTCTCTCTCTCTCCAAAAAATATTAAAATTTTGTATCTTTGTTTATATCACTAAACTCTGAAGCTCTTTAGTATAACTGACTAAATGACAGATTACATTGCCTCCCTTTAGTTTTTATGTATTTCCTCTTCTAGTGTAAATGATTGATGTTTACAGAGATGAGAAAATTTAATATGAATAAATAAATGATTTTTCAGCTGAAGGAGAAGATCCTTTGCAAAAGACAGGTGGTCAGGTTTTAGGCTAACAATTACCTTCAGAGGATCTGAAAATCAGTGCAGATATATGTTTCTGCACAATAGTGGATGTGATGTGTGATGGACTTGTGCATTGGTTAATTTCAGTCTAAGAAGAGAGAGCCTGCACATATCTTATTTTAGAATCCTTTGTCTTCATAAGTCCTCAACAAATATAAAACTTGACAGTGTTAGCCCAAAGTGGACAAAAAGAAAGACCCATCTGGGGTAGCAGCACATTGACCTATTATCTAGCGTTTACACCATCATGTCTTGCGTCTGTAATGCTCATATCATTTGAATTATAACCTATTCGAATGAATGTATAATTAATTTGTTATAAAAATAAATGTATTTTTAAATATGTTGAATACCTACTGCATTTGATTTATTTGACCTCTTGGTTAGAAAAAGAATTGGAATTGAGTATAGTACCCTTTGAAAAAAAAAAAAAAAAAAATCCTTTTCTTGTAATTATGAAAACAAAAGAATTTTGTAATCATTTTTTAAATAAAAAAAGAAACAAATATATTCTAGCTCTGTAATATTATCAAAGCTGAATTTAGTTCCAAATTATTTCTTCAACTTTGTTTTCTTTTGCTAAGTAATTGTTCAAAGCTTTTCTACTAGACTTTTAGGCCCAAATATTAATTAATTTTTTTTTTTTTTTCAACTGTTTTGATACTGAAAACTTAAATCTAGAACAAGGTATATATATATATATATTTTCTGCAAAATCATGTTTCATAATGCAGCACCTGATCATTACATCTCAATATACCATGCTTCAAACCTTTCTAAAACCTATTCATACAAGTTACCTCGTACAAAAATTAATAATAAATCACATGAGAGAAATACTCTGAATTATTCTGTCCATTATATTCTTAATCAAGAGGTCAAGAAGTGGGAGAACCCACACTAAGTCCTTGGTGAAGGGAAGTTTTGATTATTATACGTGCAAAGCTCAGCTGTGTGAGATAGGACCAGACTGGACACAATCCTGCTCTGGCTCCATAACAAGTGGTTGGAGATAATGTTTAGTTGTGCGCTTTATAAAGCTGAAGGAATAAAGAAACGTACAGCATGGTATTTATCTATACAACCTATTATCCTTTTAAAAGTATCTCGGAGTCTTTTAATAAACTTTTCCTTTTCCTAGTATTCTAAATTTATTTACCTATTCATTCTGTAATATTAATACTGATCAATTGCTGGTACCCAGATCAGAAATTGAGCTTTGTTTATCCTTCCTTTACTAAGGCAGAATCACATCTGCATTCACAACTACATTAATATTGAACTATGAACATTGCTAGTAATTTTATAAATCATGATAGGAATATAGTTGTTTGAGCAGAAACATCCATTAAACCAAATGTTCTGGGTCGTTGATAACTGGCGTGTGATGCATTTCCGGGAGGCTACCATGTAGGCCTAAACTCATTCCGGGGTCTTATCTTATCTTATGACGCCCGGCATTGAGGTGCCATCACCTTACATGACAACCGGAGTTTGGGCCAAGAAGGTGACGTCTTCACTGCATGCCATCCGGAGGATTTGGGTTAAGGATAAAGGTGACTGACACCTTAGGTGTTGGTAAACATTCACCATAGAAATTTTGGTGTAATATTATATTTCAGAGGGTTTTCTATTTTATCATATAACCTCATTATGATTCCAATTTTGATTTTTAACATCACTTGAAAATATCTTAAGCCCCCTTGTACTTCATGCCTATCCTAATTGCTGAAAAACGATTCTATTCCTAAATTTTGGATTCAGTAAATACTGTGTATGCTTCCCATAGAATACCAAGAACAGGTTCATTCAGCAGCAAAATACAATGTTAAATTCCTAGTGCAAATGAAGCTTAGAAGTAGAAAGAAATTCTAACATATTAGCTTTATCTACTAAGTGCACAAGGGTGTAGTATATATGTAGAAAGTTGCTTCATACTTATTGCTGTAGTGTTTGTCAATTGTTTTTTATTGTGATGCCATCCTGAACTTGTACAATCTTTTCTGTGGCATCTTATATGAATTAACCCATTAACGACAGGTGACGAGATATCACGTCAAGTGGTGGCAGGGTCAGCCGACAGGGACGAGATATTTCATTGTGGCTATCCTTCTGGCCGGCACGCCAGGTGATTGGGCATATAGCAAGAATCCCAAGGCATTAGGCGTTAGAGCCAAAATAGCCCTGTTGTTAACCCAATCCCGACGGGCCCAGCGAGAAGTGGCAACCCCCTACGCCGGGCCTATGCAATATTGCATCGGGAACATCACACTGGCGTGTCGCCCCATCATCAGGCATTAGGCGTGTCACACAGGTGTGACACAACATCATAATTGGGTCAACAGGTTAACTTCTTATGCATGGTTATACCTTTTAAAATGACCTTAAGGGAAGCATCCTCTTTATTCTGAGATGTAAACCTGAAACTATCCCCTCTAAGTTTTTAAGATAGTGCCTTGCAAGTAAAGTGAGAGATAGGTAAAATACAGTCCCTTTAACTGCTAAAAATTATGCTTTAGTCTTTATGTGATGCTGTTTTGAATTTGGTAATTGTATTTTGTTAAAAAAAAACTAATTTATTGTATAGGCTATCCTTCCTGCTGCCTAAAATATACAAATATATAAAAAGGCAACCAGTTTGTGCCCATAATTAAAAAGTTTTGAGAAAATAAGTTATAATATTCTTTAAACATACATTTTTAAATTGCAGTATCTAGAGAATGGGAATTATTTTACAATCAAAATGAACATGTTTACTGTTGTGCAACAAGCAAATGAGCATTTGGTGATGGTTCAGTGGGCAGCCAGTCATTGGTTTGCAAGCTGCTGTTACACGGCCAATGGTAACATTTCTTTTTTGTTTTCTTTACTAATCTGCCTTTTTTGTTATTTAGCCCATTTGTGCCGGGACAATTATTTGCCTGATGCTGCTCCCTCTGTAAAGATAAAAGCACGCAGCCTCCATGTGCTAGATCTCTCCTGACGTAATACTGCACTACGCTTCTCAGGGTGCTCTCCACACGCCTTATCTTATGGGATTGATTTTCTTTAAGTCAAGAACGTGTCAATAAAAATATAAATGCAATGAGTATATACATACATAGCTATGTAAAATATGTATTTAGAGGGAGACATCATGACGCGATAAGACATCATCTCATAGGAGCAAAATATTCCCATGACATGATAGCATGTTATCTGTGCAAATGGGTTAATTGAATGATACATCAGATATTTGGCTATTCATCCCATGATACCATAATTTTCTATTAGCACTGTTCTACAATACAAATATCATTGGCATAATGCTTTATTACTACTATTATAACTCCTATTATTATTATTATTTCTATAACTGTTCTTTGCTTCCAAAAAAAATTCCTAACTAAAAAGCAGTTTGTAAATTATAAAATATGTATAACTACTTCTTAATCTGTTAGAATCAGTTTGTAAAAACATTAAATTAATAAGAATTTTTGGGTAGGTAACATATGCTGGGCTAGACCCCTCTTTATAAATACTAAAGTGCGTATCAAGATTAGGAAAAATTCTTTGAGGCCAAAGGTTATTAATCAAAAGAGAAAACACCATTATCTAATGCTCTTTGGAAGACCCAAGTGCCATTTTCCTGAAATCCCAAAATTGAGATTTTACATTTCCAAACTAGTCTCACCCTGAAATATAATCAAAACTTATGTAATATGTTATCAGCCTATACAAAATTATGTAAACATCATCAGTATAACTAATTATTTCATATTAATGTAGTACAAAGTATGCAAAATTTGCCACTTTGTAGGTGAAAAGCTCCTTCGTAATGCAAGAAGACCCTAATGTTCCCAGTGCAGCTTTTTGAAGGTTGAAAGACGTCAAAATGAAAAGTAAATCCAACTGGCTTTCACGCAGGGGTGGCTCACTTTCATACTGCATTTTTCCATTAGTTGAAATTAAAAAGTTATTCAGCTATGATGACCTATTATATAGAACACTAATTTGAATTATTTTGGTAAAATATTATATATAGACTCATATTTCATTTATGTCTACAACTTGACAGAAAACATCCACATCTTATGAATCTCTGCCTAGGCTGAACAAACTAAGATATGAGCTGTCTCAGAATAGTTCATAAATAGTTATTAATAAAGAATAAATAATAAAACAATAAAATAATAGTAATAATAATAGTGATAGTAGTTACTGAAACAGTAATCTGAGTAATCCATATTCAAATCCAAATTATTATCATTATTACTGTTATCTTGTGTCTCTTGCATTAGTACATTTGTAAAAGGAAATATTTACCTGTACTTGAATGCAATTATATTTACTATAATTGCCTGAATATTCATAAAAGATTTAGTATAATATCCTGAACACAGATGGCACCATTCTCTCCTAGCAGCAACAGGAAAGAAAGCCTTGCTGGGCACTATCTTCACCGAGTATTGACACAGCAAGATGCCAACCCCCAACTTTAAAGTACTGGTGATGCAGAATGTACAGGCTGAATGAGAAGAGGAAAGTTACTCAAGACCAGGTGCAGCATCTGTGATTTACCCGTGCTGGTATAGCTGCTTTGTAGTGTGGCAGTCGTAGTCATAAGCACAGGGCTCCTTCCTTTTTCCTGTCTTTTCATTTATTTCATTATTTTCACATACGAGAGAGTGATTTCTTTCATATTTGCTGATACGGACTATATTTAAAACTAAAATTAGTTTTGCTTCAGATTTTTATGCATATATAAGAATTCACTTTACAGACAGTGATTTTCGAACCAATTAATTTCTACAAACAAACAGTGACTACAGACATCATAACTGACACTGATTATTACAGTTCTGATGCTGATATGAGGCAAGTGACACACACAAAATTATGCTTGAAATCAGTAGTCATAGCTTCTAAATGTTGAAAATAACCCTGCAAAGTGAATTAAAGAACATGACATATACAAAAAATGAGAGGTCAACTGAAATCAGGAGTTTGGTAAGAAATAATTTCACAACAACATTGGCAGGAGAGGTCAATTTGGATAGCAGGCAGTGAGAAAAAAGCAAAGTGGAGAATGAGGCCATCTCTATCCACTTTCATACAAATCTATATAGCAAGTTTCTCCTGATTTGTTCAGTTCAGTTCAGTTCAGACAGATTTGCGAAGATGTTGCTTCGCCAGGGCTATATGCACAAGGCGGCCCGGCCTCTGCCAGCTATGAGTGACTCATCTGATCATCATAACTGAACTCTTACCGTGGCGGTCGTATTGCCTGTAGGCGCTCCAGTTGCCAGGGGGCAAGAGACAGGCACAGCCGTCTAACCAGCCCGTCGGCTGTCGTCTCTGGGCCCTGCCTGAGGAAGCGAGTGTGCTCGCATTCCATCAGGTAGTGCTCTAATTTGGCATCCGGCGCGCCACAATGCTCACAGCATCGCTCATCTTGCCCAATAGTGATTTGCCTCGCACAAGGGTAGCCTATTCTCAGTCTGTGCAGACTGTCTTCAGCACACCTTGATATTCTAGGAGAGATTATCAGCGACTCATAGCCTGTGGCGTCTGAGCACCAGCTGGCTAAGAGGGAGGTTCTCGGTTCCTCTCTATGTCGCTGCGGGGCACCGACCTGCCCTGCAACCATCTTTTATGCCTTAGCAGTTCCCGGCTAAGATGCACCACAAGATCACTCAAGGGTTTCTTCCTGCCTTCCTCCGCTAACCTGTCAGCTACGTCATTCCCTTCAATACCAACATGGCTAGGGATCCAGTTGATGATGATGCGTCTTCCTGATCCAGGATTCTCTGAGTAATGGTGAGAATTGTGGTTACCAGGTAAACGTTATAAAGGGGCGTGCTTTGTTGCAGGCTGTCAATGGTGGCCCTAGAGTCTGTGTGTATGACAACATGCCTGTCCATCTGGGCTGCATGGGTTAGGGCTTCCATAATAGCTACTGCCTCTGCCTGGAGCAAGGAGGCATTGTCTGATACCCGCATAGCTTCCTCTATGCCCCTTGCTGCAAAGCCGGCGCCTGCAGTGCGGGTGATGGGGTCTACAGAACTATCAGTGAAGTAGGTTTTACTATTCAGCGGCGTGATTGCTGTAATGTTCCTATCCGCCTCAGCCTTCAATAGAGGCGGTGAGTACTGTGTTTTTCTTCTTAATAGACTTATGACAGAAAACTCTATCAAGGATCGTGCCCACGGCAGGGCTGTGACATAGTCAGGGTGGGGAAGGTCCATGCCCTTAATCAGTAGTGTCTCTTTAAGCTCAAAGCATTTCAGCACTCTGGTTGTGTGAGACAGCCAGGTGTTGTTAGCAAAGAGCTCTTGGTTCTGTGCAAGCCAACGCTGTACTCTCTGTCTTAGCTGCGAGTCCAGAGGGGACTGTAGGACATTGGCAAGGAACTGGGCCGCCATCTGATCAATCCGGGTGTCCAGGGGAAAGAGTTTGGCCTCCAAGAGGAGGTTAGTAACCTTAGCCCACCCAGGGGCACCCAGAATAATCCTGATTTGTTTTTTCCATCCATATTATACTCATTCAAGACTTCTAAAAAAGTTCATACATTACACAAGGTCTGGAATATAGAAACTAATTTTACACATTATTTATTTCATACAAAGCTGAAAATATACATTTTCTTAGTATTGTTACAGGACAAATATTACAAACATTAACTGATATATCAACCAAACAACCGTACTCATTCTTCCCCTATCTGTTTACAAATTTATATTTTTTCTTTCATAAAAATACTTATAAATTCAGCAAACAAACACAAGGTATATCATAATTCTAGATGTCTTTGAAAGATTCTCATCTCCAGATCCTCATGCAGCTTTTCAACCTTGCGCTGTTGCTTACTCAAACGTTCTTGCAATACGCGCTGGCCTTCTGTGGAGTGCGGCTGCTTTTCTGCTTCCTTGATGTCCATCCCAGACCTTGATTGCAAGACCTCTAGTTGACCTGTCATGTGCCGTACTTTAAGAAGTCGATGTTCATAGTGTTTCAGTTCCGTCTGAAAACAAAAATATGATTATTATCAGACATGATGTAACAATCAAAGCCACCAAACAGAAATATCTGACTACACTGCAAGACTGCAAGATGACTTTTACACCTATTTCCTGAGGTTATGCCTGCATATCTCTGTCCCAATAGCCTTTGTGATGACCTTTACCTTCGACATCAGTAAGAACATGTCCAAATTATGTTTATACACCTGGTATGAAGGAATATGAAATGCAAGGAACAAAAACATACAAAAAAAGGCACACACATTACCTCAGCCTACCATTACCCTTGATATTTTAAAACTTAAGAAAGTATAGGGAAGCTACCAAAATTGTATAAACCTTAACCCCTATACAAAAATGGTGATAAGCGAAACCTTCTCAAATATAAACCAGTATCACTAGCAAGTGAAATAAGTGAATTGTTATAAAAAAAAAAAAAAAAAAAAAAACTAATATAAAAATGATGGATCAAACTACTTGAGAAACAAAACATATCAAAAACAATTTAGATTCAGGGAGGGCAGATAATTTGTATCAAAACTCCTCTGGTTTTATGACAAAGCTACCGAGATACTGCAATCATATATATTATTTTCATTCGCGCCGATTTGACTTGCTATCATGGGGTTGAAAAATATCCCCGGATCCGGGGGACGCCTTGAGATGTGGTGCATTTTCTGGCTGAGCCCTGGGAGGCCAGTAGGGACAAGATGAAATAGATAACTAGATTGTTCTCAAATATAATCATTTTACATAATTTCTTAAGACTCTTGTTACTTTACTTTAGGTGTTTGAGTGTCATAAAATGAGATATAATGTAAAAAAAAAAATGATGTCACTGAAAACTATGTGATATTTATGACATCATGGTAATTTCTGCTTCTTGATCGGCTGAATAAAAAGATCCAAGTCAAAAAACTATTGTGATATCAAATGTGTTTGGCCAAGTAATAAAATAAAATAAAAAATTACTAATGCAATACTACTTCTAATTTGTTGATTACCCGTGATATCATGTCATGTCACGAGGTACATGAATATACTCGTATGTACGTGTATGATTATTCATATTGTTCTTTTCGTTTTGGTAAAAAAAAAAAAAAAAAAAAAAAAAAAAAAAAAAAAAAAAAAAAAAAAAAAAAAAAAAAAAAAAAAAAGGATAAAACATGTTTTTTGATGCCTTACTAGGAGATTGCTACCACTTTCCTTTGGTAAATTCACATAGAAGTGCAGAATATAGGCAAAGTTTAATCAAATAAAACTAAAAAGGGCATTACTGTAACATGTTTTTTGACTAAAATAACTCCTCTGAACATGGTAATATTTTTACATGCCTTTACATTGTAGACGCATTCATGAAAACCATAAGAATAGGGTGGGTGAAAAACGCTCATGCAGCGAGAAAACACCCCGGCACAAAGCGTTGTGCAGGAGTAGGCAAAAATATGTCCCATCATTAATGGGGTTAAATGGAGTTGTATATGGAATAGCAAAACGGTGATAGCAAAAATCAACCCAGACACCAGTACAAATCAGAGAACCAGTCTTAAATACAAGAAAAAAGAAAAAGAACCTAAGAATACTTATAAATTTGGAATCATGATCTAGAGGATCATATTAACCCATTGCGTATGGGGGATAAGATTCACATTCCCGAACATCAGAGTGAGGCAGCTTCACAATATACTTTTTACTTTTCCCACTCTCTTTCAGTCACTCATTGTAAACCAAGAGCTATTTTTGTTTCTTTTTTTTGTGTGTGTGTTTTATTGAGTTTAGAGACTTGTATGTACCATATGACAGGCTCTATCAATGCTGCAGTTGACTAAAATTGTAGTTTATGATCCATATCAGCTCATTATTTTCTTTATTCTCAGTGTGATAGAAGTATTGCTGTTTTATGAGAGGACAAAAAGTAACTTTATTCTTTCGTATTTGTATGCTGTCATGAACAAATGCAAAACATGTAACAATCTACAATGAAGATAACATGAAGAGGTAAGGAAGAGGAAGGAAACCTGTGCTTATGATTGTGAGTGGCACTGTAAAAGGCATCCTTACTGGCACAGGACCACATTTTAGACACTGGGTATGGTCTGAGTCACTTTTCTCTTCTCGTTCATCAACAGTACTTTAGAACAAGATATTGGTAACTTGCTGTGTGCTCCACAAAGATAGTGCTTGCTAGAGACCATGGATGGGTGCCATTCAAGGCTCTCTCTCCTACTGGTTCTTGAAGAAAATGGTGCCATATATTTTTCTGATGTTAGGTTTGCTTAATATTATGGTAATTATAGTAATTGTGACCACACTCATTTCTTAATCATAGTACAATAAAATAAGACAGTGATCTAAAATCCCCGAACATCATGCACATCATGATGCCCATCATCAGGTCAAAGCTGCTGTGTCATGTATGTCACGACACCTGTCCACAAAGTATCATAAGACCTAATCTAGAATACATTGTAGTAGAATGGAGTCCATGTCTAAGAAAGGATATGGATAAACTGAAACAAGTTCAGCTGGCAGCCACTAGATGGGCAGCAATTCTAAGGAACTTGAACTTCAGACAGATTAAAGAAATTAGCCCATTCGCAAAGGGGAGATTACTTAAGATAACAAGTACACGCAGCCTCCAGTGTGAGATCTCACCCAGCGGGTGCCATACTGCGCTCTCAGAGCGCCTTTCACATGCCTGATACTACAGAATGCCGAGAGGTGTTTTTTTTTTGTTTTTTTACATTTTTTTGACATGTCAAGAACAATGTGTCTATACAAATACAGCTGCAATGAGTATATGCATAGATAACTACGTAAAACATGTATTTAGAGGGAGACATCACAACACAATAGGACGTTATTTTGCATGAGCAAAATATTCCCATGATGTGATAGCATGTCATCTGGCATATATGGGTTTAATCTTATAAGATTATAGGAAAGAAGAAAATGGGGGTAATCTGATTATGGTTTAGAATTTTATGTCAGAAACAATGAAGTTGGAATAGGAAGATTTTGTTATTTTCAATAAAAGAGGAACAAGAGGTTATAGTAAAAAGCTAAAAGTAAAACATGGTGACATGGATGTAAAGAGATATAGTTTTCCAAGCAGGACTATTGGTGGATGCAACCTTCCAAAAACTGTTGAATGTACCAGAAATATATATCATGCACACAAACAAACAAACAAATACACACATGAACACATACCCACAAACGCATAAAAAAAATATAAGCAGAAAAACAAAATTGGATATCTGAGTTATGATATGTATCATGCTTTGAATGAACTTTTACTTCAGATTTGTGCAATGTATTATGCTTTTTAAAGAAATTACCATGACCAAAATAAGAATTTATTGGATGTATCAAGTATATCACAAACCACTATTGTAATTACTGAGCAGGGCAAGTAAGTGCATCTAGTAATGACTGGAAGGCATAGGCACAGAAAGGGAGGATCTCATACTGCTTTGCACACTATAATATCACCATTTCTTTTTCCAGATAAACCTGCCCTACTCAACAGTGCAAATGAAAACAGTGCTAACCTATGCCCTGCATACTTATAAATCAACTGTATGTTTTCTTCTATGAAAAATGTAACATTAATATCCTATCAGGAACTGTTGCATGAGAAAAACTTTTCTTTTTTCACATCAGGGTTCTATACGAAAAAATCAATTTGAAAAATGTATTTGCAAAGTACCTATGCTTCAAACCATGTTCTTTCAGTCTCAACTTTTTTCCCAGGCTCAACTCCTGGTTTGTTTCTCCTATTTGAAATCAATTTGTTTCTCTGGAAAGAGCATGGAGATATCTCAGTGCCCCATTCTCACATTTCAAAATGCAATGAGACCCCACTCTTTTCAAATCATTTACTTAACCCATTTGAGCTGGTTGACGTCCTATCACATGGTCAAAAAATATCCCCCGACCCAGGTGTCCTGAGACGTCATACATTCACTCACCGAGTTCCAGGCGGGGCAGGTGTAACATACTGAAACATCAGCAATAGACTGCTAGATTGTTCTTAACCTGTTAACGACGGGTGAAGTGTATTTTTGTCATACGTGACGCAGGAGCTCTGGCCTGACAACAGGCATAATGACGTTTGGGATTTTGGATCACTGTTATTTTATTGTGTTATGAGTAATGAGTGAGTGATGATGATAATTGCAGTCATTATTACTATAATTGCCATAATATTAAGCAAAATGGGTTTCACCTTACATCGAAAACCTAGATGGCACCACTTTCTTCTAGCACTAGCATGAGAGAGAGCCTTGAATGGCATCCATCTACAGTCTCTAGCAAGCACTATCTCTATAAAGCGATGGCACATATCAAGTTGCCAACCTCTTGCTCTCAAGTACCGCATATGAAAGATGTGCAGGCAGAATGAGAGGAGAAAGGTGACTCAAACCATGCTCAATGTCTACAATGTGCCAACTGAACTACAATTTTGGTCAACTGAAGAATTGATAAGAGCCTGTGATATGAGATGTGTCTCTAAAAACGGTAAAACACACAAAAAAAAACAACAACACAAAAATGGCTCTAGCTCTTCAATGTGTGATTAAAAGAGAGTGGGAAAAGGCATGTTGCGTGAAGCTGCCTCGTTTTGAAATAAAACCCATCTTGGAGCCTGGATAAGCAAATCTATCCCCGTCATTAACAGGTTATACATAATCATATTTCATATTTCAGAAAGAGAGAGAGAGAGAGAGAGAGAGAGAGAGAGAGAGACAGAGAAAGAAAAGAATTGATGCGATCACTGCTGACGAAAGGGGGAGTGGGGAGAGGTAGGTGGAGTAGAGGACATAATAATTGGTATAAAATGGGGAAGAGAGAGGGAGAGGGAATCTGTAACAGGGGGATGTGGATGTAGATTATGAATGATGGAGACGTAATAATAATAATAATCTGCCTGTACATGGTTTTGTAATTCTCTCTCTCTCTCTCTCTCTCTCTCTATCTATCTATCTATCTATCTATCTATCTATCTATCTGTCTATCTATCTATCTATCTATCTATCTATCTATCTATCTATCTATCTATCTATCTATCTATCTATCTATCTATCTATCTATCTATAGAGAGAGAGAGAGAGAGAGAGAGAGAGAGAGAGAGAGAGAGAGAGAGAGAGAGAGAGAGAGAGAGAGAGAGAGATAGAGAGATAGAGAGATAGAGAGATAGAGAGATAGAGAGATAGAGAGATAGAGAGATAGAGAGATAGAGAGATAGAGAGATAGAGAGATAGAGAGATAGAGAGATAGAGAGATAGAGATAGAGATAGAGATAGAGAGATAGAGAGATAGAGATATTGAGAGAGAGAGATTGAAAGAGAGAGAGAGAGATTGAAAGAAAGAGAGAAACTGAAAGAAAGAAAGAAACATGGATACATTTTACATGCACATTCTTCCTTTGTAACTGGTGTGGAGTTTATACATGTAGACAAGGATAGGTAGAAGGGACAAAATAATTTGGCCAGGAAAGGTACAACAAGTGTTATTAGGAATTTGCAATATTCTAATACCTACTGAGCTGCTTTGAGTGTGGCAACTTGTTTAGACAATACCCTACTGATCCTTTATGCAAACCAAGCATATATATCTTGTATTATGAGAGGAAAATGTCTTAATTACAGAGCTAAGTGCAAGGGTTTGCCTCACTGGTATTTTGGTTACTGATCACAAGTAGCCTCTATTATCCAACAGGGATGAGTTCCAAATAAAATAGTTAGAGAATATCTATTTTTCTCTAAAGACTGTCAAGAATCAATGGTGGTTAGATAGTAAATAGTAAAAAGTAAATAGTAAAAAGACAATGATATACCAAGAGCCATCATATTGTGTGTTATGTAAGAATATTGAGTAGGAAGGTTGTAAAGGTGAGACAAAGGATGGATGGCAGGTTTGCCTGAATTCCAGAATTACCATTTCACACTCACTATGTTTCCTTCACAAAAAAGAAAATAAAAAAATGTGACAGGGAGCACAACTGTTTGATTGGCTGAGGGAGAGAAGGGCCTCCATGGGGCATGGTGATATGGGGCTGATATAGTGGGTGTGGCCT
>BOPN01001391.1:121002-128502 GCA_017312705.2 Penaeus japonicus
AATGATAATGATAATATTAACAAAACAAATAACAACAATAAAATTAGTAATACTAATAACACCAATAATGATACTAATAATAACAGTAATGTTAATGCTAACAATAGTGATAGTGATAATAATTATGATAATAATAATAATGATAATGATAACTGTGATGAACCCAGTAATGATAATGGTATGGAGTTACTGGCAATGACAATGGTAATAGTTATTTTATTATCATCATTAAACAACAACAAAACAATAATAATGATGAAATTATTAAATATTATAACAATTGCAACGATAATGATCATAATAACACTGATAACATTGATAATAACAATATCAATAATAATGATTATTATTATAATTATCAACATTATTATCATTGCTATTATTTTCATAGTTGTTATTATCATTTTTATTTTCATTTTCTCTAACAGTAATACTATCATTACCATCATATTATCGTCATAACTGATATTCTCATTTCATTAATGTCATTATCATTGTTATAATTTTTCCTATCATTATTATTATCATCTTCATCAGTGCAAGTGCCATTATTATCATTACAATGAGAATTACATAAGTAATGATTATAATGAAACTAACAATAAGAACATGAATGATGTCAATAATAATGGTGATGATTAGAAAAAATGATAATAATGATAATAATAATAATACTAATTATAATAATGATGGTAAGGATAATTCGGAAATATATTTTCATGATATGATATCAGTGATCGGATGTAAATAGTAGTATACACATAGCTGACAATATAATTAATGATATTGATATTTCCATTCCTAGTATCGCCATAATTATTTATATAGTTATGATAGTAATAGCAAAAATAGAATCATTATTGTGATTTTATTATATATTAATTATATTGTCATTATCTACATGTAGTATAGATATTAGTATATGTAGTAGTATTGTCATCATTATTATAATCACAATCAACAGCACAATAAAGATAAAAACGGCATTATGATTATAATCAAGATGATAATGCTAATGACGATAAAGGTAACTGTAACAATAGAAATAATTAGTGGCGTTTATTGACATGATCCTAATCTCATAATCGTTTTCAACATAATCATTACCATCGTTGTCATTAGCATAATAATTACCATCATTATTGATACTGTCATCATTGCTATTTGTGCTGTGGTGACAACAGTGGATAAGAAAGCCACAAGCATTAACCTTATCTCTTATCCGAGCAGAAACTAAGATAAGACCGTGAGGTTATTCCGAGGCATTTGTGGGAAGTTTCAGCGCTTCATGGATTTTCACACTATTTTATTATTATTATTATTATTATTATTATTATTATTATTATTATTATTTTTTTTTTTTTTTTTTTTTTTTTTTTTTTTTTTTACATGTAATCGCTTCTTGAATATGATTAGTGAAGCGCATATGAAACGTACTAAGCTTTTCAATTTGTAACTGATTCATTCAGTTACCCCTAAAAAATATTAGTTTTCAATTGGAATTACAGAAAATGATTCTTGTGAAAGGCTATACTATCCTAATATCTACACTGCTACTTGTTTCAATATGGAGCAAATTTGCAATATTTACATACACACGCATGTACGCACACATATAGATAATAAAGATAAGTCCTAGTTCTAATCTACTATTGCAAATAGTGCATACTACATATTGATTCCAAAGATTATAAGCAAAATGATGTTTCATTGAACACTTCAATGCAAAATGATAAAATACCATAATGGTGTAAAATTTCATCATATGAAGAAACTGGCACTAAAACAGCTGTGAATGCATAGAACCTATTATTCAATGATTTTTACCACACTTTTATTTGCTCTTTATTTTTTCCTTTCTCTCCAGCAGATTAACCAGCTACTCATTCCAATCCATGACGAAGGTGTTTTCTCTGCAGTCAGTATCACATCGTACATGAGGCTGAAAATAATCATGGTCAGCTTCAATTCATTTTATGTTCTGAACTTTGATTGGATGATGAAGTGACCTTCCATGTTCCATAAGACTGTCGCTTTACTAAATGTCGCACCTCAAAAAGGGCAACTGTCCTGTTCAGATTCCACCGCAATGGTCGACAGAAAACCAAGAGCCCGACTGAGAGCAGGCTGGACTGATGTAAATCGCTGGTGATTTCCCGTCTAGAATATTATTGCCTTTGTATATGCGGAGTTGGGATATCAGGTGCAGGATCAGCGATTCACACGTGGGAGAAAAACTCCTCCACAAACAATAAGATCTGTAAGGGAAATATATGCCTGTTCTCTTTTTGCTTCTGCTATCAAATGTCCCTGGGATTTGGATTGTGATTGTTGCAATAATACCATTTATTATGGCTGATGCTTTCAAAGTCTAATAAATGTTTATATTATCTTTTATCTTATTACAGCTATCATTATTTTGCAGCGTGATCAGTATTATCACTTAGTTGTATTGAAGTAGGGGCATTTTTATTTCTTATGCGAAGTAATTTGATATTCAATAATCTCGACACGGCAGGCCAGCAGGCTGACACTGAGTAGGTGGTGTCATAATTTCGGCCTCGCTATTTCTGTCCATCACATGCCAACTGATATTTGTTGCAAGATGCAAACAGCGTCTATAGAATTCTTGAAGGAAATCTTTGACTTCATTGTTCTAAGGTTCGGTGGTGTCCGCGTCTATAGTGATCAGCGAAACGAAGGAATTGCATGATGGAAGCGCCAATATCCTTTTTATGTCAAAAGAAACGCTAAACATACTATTTATGTAGAAATTCAGATGAATATAAAAAGACATTAGTTTTCTGTAGAACTTGCAATATGATGAGCGCACTGGTTTCCTTTTGATGGATGGTTGATGTCTCTTATATCTAAAGAGAATCCTGTTGAAAGGTTCCCTGAAAAGTTAGATTACCCTTAGCGATAACTATGAATCTGATCGATCGATCTGAGCGTCATGCAAATCAAGTCTCTATGATTCTCGAGTATGTATGTATTGATGACGTGCACTTTAGCAGGAAAATGTTTATTGTGTGAAAAGTTTTATTTTGTTGTAGGAAAATAGAACATTGTTGGCAATACTACAATAATCGATGTGGTTGCCATCAATGTTATTGAATTTTTGGTTCGTTTGCTGTCAAGAGCAAGATGACGCGTTGATCCAATTCATTTTGCACTAAATTTGAAAGCGATTTCTATCTCCCTCTCTATTTTTACCCTATGCACTTACATCTTAAAACAGATGCATCTATATGAATTCATCATAACGTCATGTAAAAATCACCTGTGCATGCATGCATCAGTGTGTGTGTGTTTGTTTGTTTGTTTGCAGCAAAAATTGATTTCTATGTCCCTCCTTTTTAGGATATCACGTAGCCTCTTTCCCCTTGTTGCGGCGACACACGTTGGTGCTTGTCTTGGCAGATGACTCACTTCGTGACAACCTTTCAAACAATAAAACGACGATTGCTCTTGTAATTTGCTGATATCATCGTGTCTGTCTTTTGCTAATAGGTTTTGATGTAATTACTTGCTGTGTCAGTTTAAAAATCTGTTTCTTAAAAGAGTCTTATGATGATAAACAGTAAACTTATCATTCTGTGTGAAGCGCATCAATAATTCCCCAGAGAGCGAACTAAATCTTGAAGAGATTCGTGTGGAATTGAAAAAAAAAAGGCGAAGGCGGGTTCCGCTCTCACCTGGATGCATCGTGACGTACGAGTTGTGGCTATCGTTTTTAGGAGCATTCGAAGAGTAACTCTAAATGGCGAAAGGTTTCTTCCTCCACCCTCTGCTGGCGCCCTGAGAACTAGGACGTCGGCGTCACGCGTCACGGAGGGCGGTCGGCGGGAAGGGAGATGAGGAGAAGATGGGAGATGAAAGAGGAAGTGGAAAAGCAGGATAACAGCGACAGAAAAGGAGGAGGGGGTAGTAGAAGAGTATAGAGAAAGTGGAAGAAGATGGAATCACGAGGAAAAGGAAGAGGGGGCGATTAGGAGGGCGAAAGAAAGGGGGATTGGCTTAAGAGGGACGAAGAGAATGAGAGACAAAGGAAAGGACGAGGAGAAGGAGAATGAAGGGCGCTCAATGGAGGGAAGGCGAGATGAAATAGGGAGAATGGGAAGGCGAAAGAGAAGAAGACAGACAATGGAACAACAAGCGGCGAGGAGATGAAGAGGGACAATGAGGAGGAGGAAGAAAAGGGGAAGAAGTAGGATGGGGTCACAGGGTAGCACTGGAATAGGGAGAAAGGAGGAGCTATTGCAACACTAGGATTTCGATTATTTTTCTATTTGAAAATGCGAAGACGAGGAGGAAGACTCCGACGTAACTGTACACTTCCCAGCGACATGCAAGGGGACTCCGTCAGGCGGTTGTGTACCCAACTGACGACTGAATGGCTCGCTCCATGTTTTGTCAATCTCCGCTCCAGGAAACTCATTCTTAACTGATTTGTTCTCCCATGGCGACCCCGAGCTGCACTGCTAATGCACCGAAGAGCCAAACGGCCATTTATTACTCGATCTTCCGTGCTGGATTTCTTGCCATTAAGTGATACTAATGCGACCCTGAGCGCGCTGGACTTCCTTCCATTACCTCGCAAGGGTGACGCTGAGTTGGTTCTAAATGCTCTATCACTGAGAGGCGTCACGAATATCAAGAAGGTTTCTCAACATTATGGGAAAATCTTCATGTAAGTTACATGAACTGTCAATATATTGTCTGTAAACGATGGGAGTGGTCGAACCGTGGCACCGTTAGGTCAAATAGCTGGAAGATTTAATTTAATTCTCCCTCCTTTCTCTCTAGCTTACTCGCGTTTTCTCCTTCTGTCTCTGTTCATGTGCATATCAAAACTGTACATTGAATGAAAAGTCATTTAAACACACGCACTCTCTCTCTCATACACACAATCTCTCTCTCTCTCGTCTCCCCCCACCCTCTCTCTCTTTCTCTCTCTCTTTTCTCTCTCTCAATCTCTCTCTCTTCTCTCTCTCTCTCTCTCTCTCTCTCTCTCTCTCTCTCTCTCTCTCTCTCTCTCTCTCTCTCTCTCTCTCTCTCTCTCTCTCTCTCTCTCTCTCTCTCTCTCTCTCTCTCTCTCTCTCTTCTCTCTCTCTCTCTCTCTCTCTCTCTCTCTCTCTCTCTCTCTCTCTCTCTCTCTCTCTTTCTCTCTTGCATACATAAACACACACACACAAACAAACATACTCATATAAAAAGTCCACATAAAGTATATAGTTATCGACACATCATTTAAACTATTATTCTGAAATCCTCTCAAAATTCCTCGACAAACACTGTTTTTGTCTGTTGTTAGCGCAATGACTCATGAGGTTGTATCTATCTTATATTTCTCAAAGTGCAGTGCATCAATATATTTGGATCTTGCTTGAATCATTAAGAATCGAACTGCAGTTGGGTAACACAGGCACAGGGACAAATATCTTTTGGTGTCCAAGAATCATGCTCGCTGTGTTGTTGTTTTACTGGCTGAAATTGAAGTAAGAACTTGTTATATACGAGAACAATAATAAGTAGGTAGATAATGAGAATAATAAATGATGAATAAAGGATGAATCAATGAGTGTAAAACATACAGAGAGAATCCAGACAGGCAGATCACTCATTTCTCAAGTTGAATCTTTAGATAAGACGGATAGATGATTTACTAGCAAGACAGATGCCAAAAGTAGAGCAGGATACTCCAAGCTTAAGATGAATCTATCATTCGCATGAATGAAAATGCGTTTGTTTTATCTTTGCTTTGACTGCTCCCGTGCAGGGCGAGGGCAGCAAGTAGAGAAAGCGGGAGAGATTCCATGGCTCTGCTTAAGAATCACAAGCAGCTCGAAAAGTGCCTCGATCCCTGTGTCAATCTCAAGAGGACACGGGGCACATTTGTCAAGCAAAAATCAAGAGAGAGAAGAAGAGAGAGAAGGAAGAACGCTCTCCTGACACCGATACCGCGCGATTCGCTGCATCATCCCGCCTCGTCCAGCAGTTAACTGTACAGGCAATGAGGCGGCGGCGAGGCTTCCCGGGGGAGGCGTTCGAGCCCCGTGGAGGCCGAGAGCAAATCTTTTGCAATCGCCGGGAGGATGCTCTGCAATGGCAATGGCCGGCACTCCTGCTCTTATTTCTTTTACGATCGCTTCGTTACTGTCATCATCATCGCAATTATTATTGGTTGTTGCTGTTGTCATTGCCATGATCATTACGTTCACATTAGCAGTGTAATCATTTAGTGATATCATCATCATAATCTATTTATCAATTTACTTATTAGGAATATTAATATTATCATTATTGTTATCGTTATCGGCATCATTGTTATTATCATTATTATCTCTTATTATTATTATAGTTATTATAATTCATATCATTATCATTATCATCATCATTTCTACAGTTGTTACACAGTGCTTAATTTTGTCAGGATTGCTAGTGTCAAGATCATCATTACCATTATCATTTGCATTAGTCTATCTATTGCTCCTATACTTCCTAATGCTGCTACTATTACTATTACTACTATTTTCATTGTTTTTTCTTGTCTTATTTGCAGTAATTGTTGTCCTGTGTTGTTTATGCGAGTCGTTGCTCCTCATATCATAGCTATTGTCTGCCCGACTGTCCGGAGCCTCGCTGGGAAGGGTTCACGGATTGGCCAATCTTCCACGCAGTCCAGATGCTCGATGTCTCAGTGGCTCGACGCAAAGAAATGGCCTACGTGCGTCATTAATCGGATAATTAACTCATTACTTTATCGCTGGCTCCATTTTCTCTTGGCTGAGTTATGTTCTTTGCAGGTGTAAGTAACGCATTTGTCATGGCGGTCGTCACGTGGTGGAGGAGCGCGGTCGGGAAGCTGACCGTGAAGGTCCCCGCCATTTTGATCATCGTTACATGGCTATAATAGAAGCCATATGCATACATAAACACATACACAGATACACACACATATATATGTGTGTTTGTGTATATATATATATATATATATATATATATATATATATATATATATATATATATACGTATATATATATATATATACATATATATATATATATATACGTATATATATATATATATATATATATATATATATATATATATAAATATATATATGTGTGTGTGTGTGTGTGTGTGTGTGTGTGTGCATGTATGTATATATATATATATATATATATATATATATATATATATATATATATATATATATATATATATGTATATATATATATATATATATATATATATATATATAATATACATATATATATATATATATATATATATATATATATATATATGTACATATATATATATATATATATATATATATATATATATATATATATATATATATATATATATATATATATATATATATATATGGCAGAAGGATACTATACACGAAATGAATTTATTTGAAATTGAAACAACGGTCTGATGAGGAGGAGGAGAAGGTACATAAGGGGGTACAGGGCAAACAGCACG
>BOPN01001391.1:141002-143502 GCA_017312705.2 Penaeus japonicus
TTTGGCAGCACATCGAATGAGAGAAATTGTAAAGGAAATAAAAAAAAATGATAAAAAACTAATGAAATAGTTATTTGAAGCAGCTTCATGACTTAAATTTTCAAAGAAATCATATCCATTACAGTGAACATCCGGAACAATCATCATAATTTTGAATTTTAAAATTATGGCTTTAATAATGATAATCATGATGAAATGATATCAAAATGATAATAGAAATGATAATAATAAAAGAATGATAAACGAAGTAATCATAATTTTGATGATATCATTAGTAAAAGTAATAATGATAATACCATTAACAATAATGAGAATAATAAATAGTAACAATGATAATGAAAAATAACAATGATAATCATAGGAAGATAAAGATAATTATAACAATATTTATGATAATGATTTTAGTCATAAAATAACAATAATAATGGTAGTAATGATAAAATGATGATGATGATAACGATAATAAAAGTTATGAAGATAATAATAGCAATGATAATAATGATAATAAATATAATGATAATAATGTTGATAATTATAATAAAACAATAATGAATATAATAATATAATAACAATGATAATTATAATGATTATGACGATGATGATAATGATGATGGTAATAATAATCATCATAATGATTATGATAATGTTAGTTATGATAATTGCAATAATATTCAGAAGAATGATGATGATAATTTTAATAGTAATTGAGATAATACAGATAATGATAATAATACTTATAATAATAATAATGATAATGATGATAATGATAATAGTAGTAATAACAATAATAGTAATAATAACATGAATAAGAAGAATTAGAATAATAATGATGGTGATAATGATGAAAACAATACTGATATCAATAATAATACTATGATAATTGATAGTAATAATGATGATGATAACAACTATAATGGTAATAACAACAATAACAATGATAATGATAACAATAAAGATAATACTGATAAAGCTAACAATAAAGATAATAATAATGATGATGATAACAGTATGGATAACAATAATTATAATGTCAACAAAACAAATGATGATAGTAATAGTAACGATTAGATAGGGTAAGGATGATAACAGTAATGATGATAACGATAATAACAATAGCATAATATTAACAGTGATGAGGATGATAATAATAACGATAATGTTGATAGTATAAAAATGACAATAACGATGATACCAACGCTGATAATGGTAATGATAAAGATAATGATAATAATGATAGTGGTGATTATGATGATAATGTTAATAATGATATGATAATATGATAATGACAATATTGGGGATTATATTGATATGCTAACGATGATGATGGTGATGATGATTATAATAAAAATAATGATGATAATTATAACAATGATAATGGTAATCATAATGATAATAATAATGATAATTATCATAATAATAATAATGATAATTATCATGATAACATTAACGATGATAATAGTAATAATAATGATGATAATAACAAGAGCAACAATAACGACAACAAGGAAAAAAATAATGATCATAATGATGATGACAACAACAACAATAATAATGATGATGATAAAAAGGAATATGATAATGATATTGAAAGACAACGCCCCTGGGACGGAAGCCTAGCCCTCGCGTGGCCGCCTTGGCTCTGATCGGAGGCGCTCCAGCGATTGATCACCGTGGCGTGAACCCATTGTTAGCGTCCGCACTTTATTTTTGCACCTGGCATGCCAACTGTAGAAAAGGGGTTGCTCATTATCGCCGCGGAGGGTGTGTTTGCCGTCGAGGCAGCCACTTGCACCGGATTATGGGTGTTATTTAATTCAGGACTTGAACAGAAAGGTTGTTATTACCTGGGAATGGGTCGTGAGACGCAGGCGTTCATCTACATAAAATACAGTTGTGTGTACATAATGCCATATATACATCTTTTTGTGACCTTGTTTATACTCATCCGTCAATGTGTACAAATGCAACATGTACGATTTTTACGTGGGTTACTTATGTTGCTGTTATCGCCCTACTTTTTCATCCTTGAATAATATGTATCCAAATATTCCGAACCTAAGATCACAATTTTACCGATAAACAAAGTCATTACAGTCTAAGACCATGTATTTGTTCTTTGACTTAGTCAGAGGATTTAGTTTTGGAAAGATATGGTCTTCCGAACTGAGATTCACTAGGATTCTGGATGCTTTCTTTTTTCTCCTATTTTCCTAAAATCTTCTAAGTCCAGTGATCTCTTCCTGGAAACGTGATCATGTTATTTATTTAGTTTGGCGCGAAAGATGAGTCACTTATTGTTTTTACTTCTTCTCGTGATTCTTTATTTTACTTTAGCAAGTTTACCCAACTCAGATTGCGCAGTGACGTGTAAAGATTCCTACCGTGTTTGATAATACCTGTCTTTTGGCCAGATAATGCCTCTATTTTTTCAGACCATCTATGTAACCTATTTACTTTAAAAGCGTCTATTTGGTAGTTTTTGTTCCTGTTTCTGAAAAGG
>BOPN01001391.1:162870-170370 GCA_017312705.2 Penaeus japonicus
CATTATCTAACACTTGAACTTGTCATCAGGTCAAACCACTTACAAGCGATCCAGGTTTAGCCTTTTGTTACATTTCTCACGATTACTGAATCAACATCCAGCAGATACGCCATATGTCGCCTTTTTGACTTCGTCTTTCTTCCGTTTAATTAGAGTCCATTCTCGCAGACTGAATCTCCTGCAAAAAGAAAAGGATCGCCAGAGAGAGAACTCCAGCTGACGGCGCGCGCCTTCCAAGGGACCCCGAGAGACCCCGAGGGACCCCAAGGGACCCCTTTGCATCAGAGCCAAAAGTCCTGGGGAATTGCCATCTCAGGATTCGCCGTCTCTTGCTCAGCTCTGTCGACGCCGCGGCCGCCGGTCCGAAGGCAGGCAGTCGGCGGCTGAACACCACTTTTCGTACAGAAAAAAAAACTGCTAACAAATTATTTGACTTCCCTGTACAATTTCTGAGAGGATGTATATAAATTCCTACATTTATAAGTTGCAAAGCAAAAAGAGTCCAACTTTACGCGAAGTGTCAGCTTGACCTCGTCGCCCTTAATCTATTCACCCAAACGTGCAAAGAAATTTCCGAAGCCTTCTTCTCGCAGTCGCCCTGACCTGACCTCCGGCGGGGCTTCTTCCTGGCGAAGTGACGAAAGGCGAACCCTCGCAGACGAACCTAGTGGCGAACCCGGATGGAAACGACACTTCCCTTCCTCTCATCTTCTCTTTATGAATTCATTCCTCGTCCTCAAAGTGCCTCCTTTTGTTTCATGAGTTTAGATTTTCTGATCTCGTTTATCTGATTCTTTCGAATGTCTTATCTTTCAGCCTCTCTCCTTCACCTTTGCCTACGTTTCTCTTTTCTTCTCATGCTTTCCTTTCCTTTTCCAATTGCAATTCCTCTACTCTCTCTCTCTCTCTCTCTCTCTCCTTCTCTCTCTTTTTCTCTCTCCTTCTCTTTCTCTCTCTCTCTCTCTCTCTCTCTTTCTCTCTCCTTCTCTCTCTTTTTCTCTCTCCTTCTCTCTCTCTCTCTCTCTTTCTCTCTCCTTCTCTTTCTCTCTCTCTCTCTCTCTCTCTCTCTCTCTCTCTCTCTCTCTCTCTCTCTCTCTCTCTCTCTCTCTCTCTCTCTCTCTCTCTCTCTCTCTCTCTCTCTCTCTCTCTCTCTCTCTCTCTCTCTCTCCTTCTCTCTCTTTTTCTCTCTCCTTCTCTCTCTCTCTCTCTCTCTCTTTCTCTCTCCTTCTCTCTCTTTTTCTCTCTCCTTCTCTCTCCTTCTCTCTCTCTCTCTCTCTCACTCTCTCTCATGGCACCACATTCCTCGCGATAATTACGAGGGCGAAGTGAGTTGATGTGTGTTTTCTAGCGAGAAGCCGCGACAGCTGTGCTCTCGATTCTCTCCTCTCGCTCGTCGCCGCCCCAAGGTCGCGGGCGCCGCCGCCGTCCGCTGCCCTTGGCGTCGAAGCCGAGCGCCGAGGAGACGCCCTGGCGGTAAACTCTCCTATTTGTAATTTCTCTTGTCCGACACGGCTGATGCCCAATTCACGGTATATGAGACTGAATCTCATACTTACAAATCAGAACATGCATACTTGTTGCCAGACCGTTCATTTTCGAAGAGCTAATGTGAAACGGACAAGCAGAAGCTAAAGCCCGGAATTGCCTCTGAAAACGGCGCTGACCGCGCGAGAAAGCAGGAGGTTTCCAGCGCGGAAGCTAACTATCCATCACTTACGGCGCGAAGTCATGTTCTTGAATACCGATACACTCTTGGGCTAAATTATGGCTTCGGGGCCAAAGTTTGCAGCGAAGAGAAAACGATAGAGAGTGTGTGGATGGGGGGGTGGGGTGGGGGAGTGGGGTGGGGGGAGAAAAGGAAATGTGGAGGCGACGGAAATAGGCTTCGGTCAGAAAATAATAAGTATTGGTAAAATGGCGAAGAGCAGTAATGATAAGCTTTGTAATCACGATGATAATGATTTATCAATTATACTAATCATGACAATAATATCAATGATAATGACAAGAGAGATTTTAGCGATTATGGTAGTAACTACAATGGAAATGACAGTGGCAACCCAATAACGAGGTAATGGTTTTACGGACATTAACAGCAGTGGTGGTAATGGTAATGGTAGTAACAATAATGGTAACCATGTTGATAAGGGTGATCGATAATGAAAAGGATGATAATGATAATAATACTGGCAATAACAATGACGATAATGATGATGACGGGAATGACGATAATTACAATATCGATAATGATGATAATAACAATGATATTAATGACAATAATGATAATATTAGAAGTAATAATAATAACAAGGATAATGGGGATGATAATAACAATGATAATAATGATAATACATATAATGAGAATGAGAATAAGAATAAAGATAATGATAATAACAATGACAATAGTAACAGTAATAACACTCATTGTCATTACCATTATCATTACTATTATCATTATCATGATTATTATCATTGTTGTGCCTTATGGTCATTACCATTAATATCATTATCTTATTGTCCCCATCCGATATCATATTAGATTTAATCGAATTATCACTATTGTCATTATCATCATTATTACTTTTATCTTCACTATCATTATCGCAGTCATCACTGTTCTCATAATCCTCATCATTATAATTATCACTGACATTATGATTATCATTAGCATTGCCATCATCATTTGCCATTATCATCATTATTCATTTTTCATTTATTATATTTTTCTTTGTCAAATAGGATCCATATTTTCTTTACAACTATTATCACTGTAATCATAATTATCTTTATTATTCCTATCATCAATACTATCATCACTGCGTTCATTATCATTATCATCACTATTTTTATAGTTATTACTATAATAATCACCGAAAATTGCCATTGTTATCACCAGTATCATTTTGACCATTAATATCCTTAGCAGCAATATTGGTGATCTTATAAAAGGCATGTTCTTTTCCTCAGTATAATTGCCAATGTAATTTCAGTATACATTTGATGATGCCAATGATGTTAGTTAACGATGATAGTTATTATTGATTGTATTATCATATCAATGATAATGTTAATAATACTAATGATAAAGATGCCAATGAAGATAACGATAATGATAATCACAATGACCATAATTGCATTTCATGATTAAAATCACTGTTATTATCATCGTGACAGTGATTGTTATTTTTTTTATTCTTCTTATTGTTGTTATCATCATCATTATCAGCTTTATCGCTTTCATATCATTTTGATGACACATAAATTGCAAATGAAGCAAATAGTAATGATATCAAATGCAGAAATAGTAACGATAATTGTACCAATAGTGAGGCTACAACCATTACTTTAACGACAATTGAAGATGATGCTAAATATGCTCCTCCGTAATGCTACCTAGAGATTGTCCAATCCGTATCACTACAACCAATCACGCCAGCGAAGACCCACGGTGAGAGAAAACCCAAACGACACTGATTCTACCGCAACTGGTCATTAAGGATTGATATTGGAGGAGAGGAGCTCTGCAGCAAAAAGGCAGAACGCAATAACTCCAAAATCCATGTTTTGAGAAAATCGAATTTAAAGGTTTGGCTGCATGTATATTTACTCCTATCATTGTGATCGATATACAAAACTGACCATACTTTTATTGACATTCAGACACCATGATGGTTGTATCAAAATTCGTCTTTAAATGACGATTCCACAGATACCAAATTCATAAAAATCGCATTTTTGGAGTTAATGCGCCCTGCCTTTTCACTGCAGAGCTGGCAAGTGCATTTCACCAGCCGCAGTTCAGCCGAGAAACCCCATGTCGGAAGTCGGATCGTGCGCTGTTTTACAGATTCGGGAACGAATCTTTGATGCCGTCTTGGCGTCACTATGCCACTGATAGAACTATAAGATATATAGGCAAATATAAAGCTAATTATTCAATAGGGATATCCAAAAAAAAAGATAATTCATTATATAAAAATTGGTATATAATACATCTGATATTTACATAAAAAACATATTGGAATTATAGCAATAAAATGGTATGCTATATCAAAATCATCTACATGCATACCACTACATTATTATCATTATCATTATCATTATGATAATGATGATAATAAAAATTATACTAATAATGATAATATCGACAGCAATATTGATAATAATACCAAGGATGATATTGATAATAATAATGATAAAAGTAATGATGATAACAACAATGATGATAATAACCATCATCATAATGAGAATGATAATAGTAGTAGTAGTAATTATAAGAATGATACTGATATCAATAAGAATTATGATAATGAATATTATAGCGATTATGGTAGTAGTAATGATGTTAATAATGGTAAATAGCATAGATATAAGTCATTCTGGAAATCTGCCGCTCTCTGCCTCGAAGCATCTCCATTTCATCCTTGGGCTGATAATATACGTGTCATTTTCAGAGCTGAGAAGTGGCAGATTTTTCGGCTGATTAGCAATGCTTTTTGATGACAGCGTGCTTGATGTATCAGAATAAAGCACGCAGTCGTGACGGCCCCTGACACATCCCGCTGCACCCCCCCCCCCCTACTCCTCCCGAGAGAGAAATTAAAAAAAATAAATATCTGTTATTTTCGGAGGAGAGTGTCGCATGCATTTCATTTCTGATTTGCAGCAGTTGTGATGATGGTAACATATTGTTGAATAGGGGAAAATAAGCATAGTTGCGACGGCTTCTGGCACCTATTCTAACTAAGAAGAGGAAGGGAAAAGAGACGAAAAGAAAAAAAAAAGAAAGAAAAACACTTCCTCCAGTCTTGCCTCCTCGAAACTTGTGCCTGATATGTTTTAGAGTGCCTGCCTGTCTGCCCTCTGACCTTACCCCAACCTCTTTGCCCCTAAGACCCGGTTATCCAGGAAACTCCTCATAGCTGCCGACACAATCAAACACCACACACACTCACACACACACGCACACACATACATACATACACGCGCGCGCGTATACACACACACACATGTGCCGTTTCCATCCGATACCGGCTTGAAGAAGGCGCGCGAGAACTCGCTTTGGGTCATTCAACCACACGCGGCCCCACCGTGCAGACGCGTTGGTTTGTCGTCTCAGCGAACGCTCAGACCTACGTCCACCTGCCTCCGACTGCTCCTGCGCCGTGCTCTCTGTAGGGACCCGCCAGTCCAACGGCTTCCAGCAGGAGATCGCAGTCTGGCTTTTAAACTTAGTCGAAACGCAAAGCAAAGGTGTTCAGGCAATACTCGTGTAATTTTGTTTTGTCTGGATGGTAAGAGTCTTTCTCGTAACCTCCCGTTGCACGCTGCAGTGTTGACCAGTTCTAGAGGAGCCCGAATAACGTTCTGCAAAAGGCCGGACACGCGGCACGTGCTCTCAGCCTGCGACGTCCCCGAAAGGCGCCAGCGCAGCCGAAGCCTCAAGGTCTTCAAAGGTAAGATGTTGCAAAGCATGCATGCTGGCGCCAGGGTTATGGCGACACTCTTACGGGTTATTTACTTACCATAGCCGTGGCAGTTATCCAGAGTTTATGTTTTTACATTTTGTATATTGTTTCATTTTTATGCAGTTCAACCATTAAGTAATAGACTTGGACATGGTCCATAAAATTCACATCAAAAGGCATTCTATATATATGTGTATCTATTTGCCTGTTTATCTTTCTTTATCTCCCCCCTCTCTCTCTCTCTCTCTCTCTCTCTCTCTCTCTCTCTCTCTCTCTCTCTATATATATATATATATATATATATATATATGTGTGTGTGTGTGTGTGTGTGTGTGTGTGTGTGTGTGTGTGTGTACACACACACACACACACAAACACACACATATATATATATATATATATATATATATATATATATATATATATATATATATATATATATATATATAGTATATATATATATATATATATATATATATATATATATACATATATATATATATAGATACATATAGATAACAAAGATTGATAACAATAATTCATAGATATACAGCTATATATATATATATGCATATATGTGTGTGTGTGTATGTGTGTGTGTGTGTGTGTGTGTGTGTGTGTGTGTATGTATGTATGTATGTTATTCATAAATTGTCATGCACGTGTTTCTGGTTCCATATAAATCGCAAACTCGTTGCAGATTTTACTTCCTCTTCTTTAACCTTTTGGTCGAGCCTAAGATGTTCTTGCCGGTCTCTATCCTGGTTAGAGTGCTACCAGTTTATGAAACTCCGTACTGTTTCTTACTAATCAAACCCTTAAGAGAACTATAAATATATGTGAGCTTGAATATCAACTTAACTCTTACTAAATTGGGTTTTAAGCCAATGGAATGAGAGTCTACCTGTGTTGTAAATAACACAGTAAGGGAAAATTGGGGTGTACATATAAGCTGTCAGGTCACAGCTTATCTATGAAACGCGTCCCTTAAGCGGTTGCTGTCCAAGGTCACGATTCACGGTCATGGTGAAATGAAAAGAGGTAAAGGCTATGCAGAAGAGAAGCGGGGAAGCAGGCGAGGAGGCAAGAGCAGCCTTCCAGGGCAGTGGACGACGGATCCCCACCTAAGCGCGGCCTGTAGTGGCGGGAACAAACGTGAGATTGTTCTTGTTCTAGGGATAGACTCGTGCAAGAAAACTGCTGTCGAGAAAATACACCTGATGGCGCGGAAAAAAAAAGTAGATGGAAATAAACTTCTTTTGCATAACTGCTCAGTGGGTTAAGAAATAGAGATGAGTGACTGGCAAATTCATTATCTGTTGAGGAAGTTGAAGGTTTCTTCTGTAGCTGTGTCGGAAATCAGATAAATGAGCACTTCGAAGATGATTAAAGTTAAATCACCGCTACTATTTTCGGGCATAGTTTCGATATAGATGCTAGATTCTCATAATAATACATAACACGTATAGAACGAAACCGAAAATGATAGCCGAGATTGCGTCATGTACGAGCTGACCGCTAAGACTAATTGCCTGAGTAATGGCTGCAAACTCTCGACGGAGTTGGCGGGCGCACTGCAGGGTGGGTGACTGGCGCTCTCTGAGGGAAGATCTTCCCGGCGGGAATTGTCTTGGGCGCTCGGTGGCATCGGGATCAAGCCGAGTTTCGGTATTGGGAATCTATCCATTGGGCTTTCTCATCATAAGAAACGGAACAATTAGAAGTATTGGGGAGGGATGGTGCTCCCTGGTCGTGCGAGGCTCACGCGACGTCGACCTTTGTTCCCTGGGGCTTCGCTGGCACTGGGAGTGAATCAGCAGAAGTGACACTCATCTCTGCTGATCTGCCTCGATTTAAGTGTCAATACATACCTTATGTTATAACGTGTCATAACGACACCAGCAATCAAGACTATATTTTTTCATAGCATAATAGGTAATAGTTTTGTTTTGGGTCCAAAGTCTTGCCATAACTGATGAAACATATTGTACATGATTTTATATTATATTTACTAGATTATTTCTCATAAATT
>BOPN01001391.1:180370-185370 GCA_017312705.2 Penaeus japonicus
GCCTCGTCGAGTGCGGCCTCGTCGAGTGCGGCCTCGTCGAGTGCGGCCTCGTCGAGTGCGGCCTCGTCGAGTGCGGCCTCGTCGAGTGCGGCCTCGTCGAGTGCGGCCTCGTCGAGTGCGGCCTCGTCGAGTGCGGCCTCGTCGAGTGCGGCCTCGTCGAGTGCGGCCTCGTCGAGTGCGGCCTCGTCGAGTGCGGCCTCGTCGAGTGCGGCCTCGTCGAGTGCGGCCTCGTCGAGTGCGGCCTCGTCGAGTGCGGCCTCGTCGAGTGCGGCCTCGTCGAGTGCGGCCTCGTCGAGTGCGGCCTCGTCGAGTGCGGCCTCGTCGAGTGCGGCCTCGTCGAGTGCGGCCTCGTCGAGTGCGGCCTCGTCGAGTGCGGCCTCGTCGAGTGCGGCCTCGTCGAGTGCGGCCTCGTCGAGTGCGGCCTCGTCGAGTGCGGCCTCGTCGAGTGCGGCCTCGTCGAGTGCGGCCTCGTCGAGTGCGGCCTCGTCGAGTGCGGCCAGATATGGTCTGCGGTGGACGATGGTGTGTCTTGAAGCATCGTAATGAGGGAATCTGTTATGTTAATTGTGGCCGCGACTAACACTACTCCGCCATATGTCCCGTGTTCCATGTGCGCATTTGTGTTGTGATGTGTGTACATGCATGTGTTTCAGCAGTACGATATTTACATTGAAAACTATAAAAGAAATGCTGTTGTGAAAATGGTTTTAGGGAAAGTTATTCGCAATTTCAAATATAGATTTTCTCATTCTAATTATTCACTTACATATTTTATTTTGACGTCGTAGTGATTGTGTGTAATAGTGTATGTAGAGGGCATTAATATCCACATTGCCATCTTCTCTCTATCTGCCTTCGTGCAACGTATGTTTTATGTAATGTTCTGTATTTTATAGTATTTTGCAAGCTTCCTCTTCCCCTCGTATGGCTTTCACTTGCAGCAACAAAAACATGCAATCCTCATCCAGCTGTAACATCCCCTTCCCTCCCCGCCTCCCTCCCCCTCCCCCTCCCTCCTCCGCCTTTCCAGAGTCGCGTGGGAACCGGAAACGCGTCCCTGCACCTCTGACTGCTTCATGCTGGAAGCTCCTTCCTCGCGTGCATTCCCGCCTCCTTCCGCCCGTCGCCCTCTCCCCAAGTCCCTCTCCAGCTCCTTCGCTTCCGACCATCGCCCTCTCCCCAAATCCCTCTCCAGCTCCTTCGCTTCCGCCCGTCGCCCTCTCCCCAAGTCCCTCTCCAGCTCATTTGCTTCCGCCCGTCGCCCTCTCCCCAAGTCCCTCTCCAGCTCCTTCGCTTCCGCCCGTCGCCCTCTCCCCAAGTCCCTCTCCAGCTCCTTCGCTTCCGCCCGTCGCCCTCTCCCCAAGTCCCTCTCCAGCTCCTTCGCTTCCGCCCGTCGCCCTCTCCCCAAGTCCCTCTCCAACTCCTTCGCTTCCGCCCGTCGCCCTCTCCCCAAGTCCCACTCCAGCTCCTTCGCTTCCGACCGTCGCGTCGTCCCGCGCAAGGGAAAGGCGGGGCCGAGTAACATGTGGGCGGTTCCCACTCAGGGCGAGGATGAAGGCGGCTCCGTGTGATGAGAGGGCGAGGGCGGGGAGGGAGCACTTACAGGGTCAGGCTCCAACGCCATGTGCTCTCGTGCATGAGCGCCGCATGAGCCCGTGTGTTTCCCTTCCCGTCTTCATCCCCTCTCTCCTCCAGTGCTTATGCTGCGTCGCCTACGCTTTTTCTCCCCTCCATCTGCTATTGCCTCTCCCTCCCCCTCCGTCCTCACGGGACTGCTTCCCTTCCTTGCCGTTTTCTGTCGTCCTTGACCTCACTCGCTTCTTGGTCGAGGTCGGCAGGAGGCCTCTTCCGAGCCGAGCCGGGCGAGGAGGTCGTCCTCGGGCCCCGCCTCCTGCTCTCGTCTATGGCTGGCTGGCCGATGCCGACTCCCAGCTCCTGGGAAATACCGACTGTCATCCTCACTAAGCGGCGCCTGGGCTCCTGAGAGCGCTGAGCCTGAGGTCGGGCTGGTCGGCTGCTCGTGTCGCGCCTGGCTTCTCCGTCTCCTCGGCGCCCCTTCCTCAGCTGGCTCGTTTCCTTGGCGGGTTCTCTTCCTCTTCCGACCTGCCTGCTCGTTATCCGGCCCTCCTTTTCTCCCGCGGCGCCGGATACCGGACGCCATTAAGCCTTCCTCACCTACGAGGCATATTGACCCTCCTAGCGGGGCCCTGCGAGATTCCTTTTCTTTGCGCCTTTGCGGCTCTTCTGGCGAGCGAGGCCGCGGTCCTGGCGGCGGCCGAGCGAGACGAAGGGGGGGGGGGGGAAGGCAGCGATAAGCGAGAGGCGAGGGCCAGGCAGGTCAAATGAAGGAAGATGAAAAGGGGGAGGAGGAGGAGGGGGTGGCGAGGAAAGAGGATAAAATGTCCTCAGCCGAAGAGGCGCACGCGTTCCCGCCTCAACTCGAAGGTGTATCGAAGTGAGTCACCAGGACCTGCAGATCTAACATAACTGTTGTATAAAGCTGCGAGCGGTCGAGGGCGCGAGATCGCCGCGTTTTTCTTCGGCAATGAATCTCACCTTCTGACCCGGGCGGCGACTCGGCTGGGGGAGGGGGGGGGCAAGGCACTGAGGAATTCGGGGCTGGGGAGCGGTGCTTCCCTTGACACACGTGCGTGCTTGCAGGCACGTTCACTGGTAGTCAGGGGAGCTCTTGGCCGACCCGTCCGTGCGACGCGTCTTCAAATCTGGAGCAACAAAATCTGGCACAGCGAAATCTGACGTAACTGTCTGACAAATGATTGTTTATCATGAAAACGTTTTTTCACTGCTAAGTGGCCTTATTTTGTTTCTTCAAGTATCATCTGACACACGACTCTTTTAGCATTTAGTGTAATAATTAAGCATTATAATTACTTCACGAGGAAATCTTAATGGACTGATTTTATAATAGGATTTGAACGTAAAAGGCACAGCGGTGTCGCCTTTTAATACTAATTTCGTGGTTGGCCTATGATTGCTGTGGAGTGTGATAGGATTCTGGTCTTTTCTTTTCTAACAAAACACGACGAAAACATAAGCGAGACTGCTTACTTTATTTGCAGGTATCCTAAAGAATCATAGTGTTTTGAAGTCATAGATTACAATTCAGTCCTCGAATATCATTCGAGTTTAAGCAAATATCAGTCAGACCCAAATGCGAAATCGCATAACCGTTTTGTCTAGTACTGATATGTATATATCTTTATGTATAAATAAATGAATGAATACATAAATGAATAGATAAATAAATATATAAATAAATAAAATGTGTGTGCATGTGTTTGTGGGTGTGTTACTCTGTCTTAGTCTGCCGGAGGAATCTGCATCGAAAGCGAAGCGTTGAGTGGGTGCGGCGAAGGGGGGGGGGGGGCGCAAGCGTGAACCCATGGATAATCAAGGAGATCCCTCGTTCCCGGGGTCAGGCCCTTGGGCGCGCGCGCGCGTGTGTGCGGTTGACGTGGCAAGGAGGAGGAGGGAGGGGAGCGAGGTACTTGCTCCCAGCGGCGTCACGGACCAGCGGCACGCATGTATGCTCAATTAATCGCCAATTGTTACAGTGTAACGGTATGAGCCATAGCAGTATTTCATATCCCTGTCCAGGCAGCGTTAAGGTCTTGGCCAAGAACGGAGATGATGTTTCGTTTCGGGAAATGAGGAACTCTCATCAATCTTAAGACATGACTACCACAAATGGCGAGGCGCCGCAGAGTGGGAATCGTGAATGGGTAAAAGCAAGGCCTTCAGAGCGACGCGATGCTGAGGCTACTGGCTGGTCCTTATTCGGGCACGAAGGGCACGAGGGCAGGAGGGCATGGGCGGGATGGAGGTCAATCGCCTAAGGATAATGGGGACATATGGGCGGAGGTTCCCCGAAGAAAGGTCGTCGAGCAGTAAAGGGGGAAGAGAACAAACGTAATCCATTAGGGAGGCCTGGCGAGGCAGGTAGGCAGAGGTAGGCAGGCTGGGTAAAGAAGCCCGTACCAGGCGGCGCGGGCGGGGAGCAGGAAACTGTGGTCACTATTGTGTTAGGCGTGAAACGCAGACACGGAGATGGGAAACCCTAAACGAGAGACAGAGACAGACAGAGAGAGAGAGAGAGAGAGAGAGAGAGAGAGAGAGAGAGAGAGGCAGATAGATAGATAAATGGATAGATAGATAGAGAGAGAGAGAGAGATAGAGAGATAAATAGATAGATAGAGAGAGAGAGAGAGATAGGAAGATAGATACATAGATAGATAGATAGGGAGAGAGAGAGGTAGATAGATAGATATAGAGAGAGAGGCAGATAGATAGATAGAGAGAAAGAGAGAGAGAGAGAGAGAGAGAGAGAGAGAGAGAGAGAGAGAGAGAGAGAGAGAGAGAGAGAGAGAGAGAGAGAGAGAGAGAGAGAGAGAGATAGGAAGATAGATAAATAGATAGATAGATAGGGAGAGAGAGAGGTAGATAGATAGATATAGAGAGAGAGGCAGAGAGAGAGAGAGAGAGAGAGAGAGAGAGAGAGAGAGAGAGAGAGAGAGAGAGAGAGAGAGAGAGAGAGAGAAATAGATAGATAGATAGAGAGAGAGAAAAAAAAAGAAAGAGAGAGAGAGAGAGAGAGAGAGAGAGATAGGCAGATAGATAGATGGATGGATAGATAGATAAATAGATAGTTAGAGAGAGAGAGACAGAGAGAGAGAGGGGGGGGGTTACTAGATAAAGAGCGAACACAAATGAGCAGAGGATAGAGGCGAGCGAGAGGGCGCGCGTGCAGGTCGTGATCAAGCAGCGCTCCTCATTATGTGAACAGCTGCCGCAGTGCGGCGATTAGAGCGCGCACGTGCACCGAGCGCCTCCCGGTGGGGCACGTCCGAGCTGCGCCCGGGCGTGGAGGCCGCGGCTCGTCGCGGAAGTAATGCGACGACGCGCTCGAGGTGCGGCGAGACGACGACTGCGGGATTCGAGAAACGGAAAGGTTTGCAGAGGAGCCTCTCCGGCGAACGCGA
>BOPN01001391.1:212870-215370 GCA_017312705.2 Penaeus japonicus
AATGCCAGAGTCACCTTCTGCGCTTTCATTACAAACATATTTCTGGGATCTGGACGCTAACGCACGTCATGTTCACCTGCTGGCGGTGGCGATTTCAATGCCGCTTAGATACCAATCTGTTAGAGGACCGTCTCGCTGTACAATTTTTCGTTGTTTACCATCCACCCGATTTTCTTTTCATTTGATTTCGTGTTTTCTCATGATATGTATACATGCGTTGTGGGAGTGAGCGAGAAGTGTGTGTGTGTGTGTGTATGTGCACTCATGCGTTCGTGAACGTGTGCTTGTGAGAGTTACAGTGCACCACCACCTAAAACTGTTTTTCCTCCACTCGTTTCTCAGGCCAGTGCATACCAGTTATCTTTTCCATTTCTTCGGTGGAACAAACTAACCCCGACGGCCCCAGCGCCGCGGGCACGCCGACAACCCCGTCAGTGTCTCCGTGCCATCGCGTCATCATTAGCGTCTTACTCGCACGAGCTTTTAACATTCCTCATCCCTATTAATCGTGCGACTCACGGCGAGTCTGCGGCGGCTGTCCAGTGCCAGCCGCCGCCAGGCTGCAGCGCATGCGGGAGGGACGATGGCCTTCGGAAGAAAGGCTCACGGGAAAACTGCTGGATATTTAATGTTGCCTTTTTATATACACATTCTTGCGTTAATGCAGATGAATATCGGTTTTGTTTCAATAAGTTATTTTGTTATCTATTTCATATTCGTATCCTTTCATAAGTACAGATGTATCATCAGTTCATCGTTACCATAAAATAGTTTTTGAGGAAAAACAGTTCCACAACCAGTCCATTAAGATTGGGAAACGAATGACGCCTTCGTCCCAGGCGCGGAAACTCCGAAGACTGACCTGACCTAATTATGTTCGGTCGTTGTGAATAAAAATGAAAATGCACAAACGTGAGACACAGCTGCAATGAGATTCATTGCTCTATGCGATCCCTTTTAAACATACACACACACACATACATATATATATATATATATATATATATATATATATATATATATATATGTGTGTGTGTGTGTGTGTGTGTGTGTGTGTGTGTGTGTGTGTGTGTGTGTGTGTGTTTCTATGTGTGTATGTGCGTTTTTATATATACATTTACGAATACCGTATCTGACAAAAACTGCCTTCACATGTAATGCATTTGTCAAGAGACTCTGCTGCACCTCTTAACAAAATCAGGGAAGCTTTTCCGAGTGCGACGAGGCTGACAGAAGTAAGTGTCGCGTTTCCTGGGAGGTCGAGGACGAGGGCTCGAGAGGTTGTAGCGCCATGGGTCTTTGGGGTTCGTGGTCGCTGCTCCGCGTGCCCCAAAGGCCACCATGGCGGCACCTTCTACCACTTCCAGGAAACTACGCACGGCCTCATTACATTTGGTGGGCATTAGGCCTAACCCCGCGGGCGGGTGTCGTGCCCCTCGCGAGCCGTGAAGTTTTTGAAAGACGTCCATTTTTCATGAGTGGTATAAGACGCACGCACTCTTTCTCTCCTCCGCACTCACTCCTGCTCAGGCAGCTATACTTAGTAGACGGAGTAGGAAGTGAACGAACTGTCACATACTTTCGTTCGCGGACGAAAACCTGTGACGCTCTACAGGTGAGCTGGTGGTGAGCGGTGCCGAGCGACAGTTAGCGTGCAGCAGGCGAAGGGGAAAGCCACATCTGCGCGCGCTCCCCGACCTGACTGACGACCCTCTCTGGTGACGACTTGTGTCTGCTCGTTTGTGGGGATTAAGATAATAGTGCAACAACTATTCCCTTCAATACCCATTGGCAGTTGGGCACTGCAGCATATGCTCAGAGAAAAAGAATAGTGTACCAAAAATGCAGATTTAGGTCTTAATATTGGAATTTGTGTCGCTTAAGTCCGAGGAAGATTTGCTGCTGGAGATTCTAAAGAACCGAGAGAACCATTTTCCTGATTCGGTAAGTGTTTACTCTACTTTTTAGCTGTGAGGATCTGAATCATATATTAGAAGGAATCCTTTTTATCCAAACAAATATATTGAAAATAAGTATCAGATACGTAAAAAAACAAGGGAAGATACACATCCAACGGAAGACACAAATGAACTAAGTTCGAATTGTAGTGATGCAGTGTTGACGCGATGAACATAGCTCTCCATACTTGCCACTTACATACATTTGACACCCAAGACTAAAAAAAGGTCAAAGCAGCCCCGAACGCAACACGATATAACCGCTCCGATGCCGGTTAGGTTAGAGACACCGCTGACCTCCACGACCTCAATTTCCCTCCCGCGCCACCGTGAGAACATCCAACACTTCCTCGGCTCCGCCAGACCGGGACCTGAAGAAAATAGATTAAACTGTTTATTGAAGACGAATCTCGCAGCGATGATGCGAGTTTTTTTTTTTTTTTTTGTGGCGTAACGTATTTCCAGTGTACTGCTTGTGGTCATATCATTTGCACATATATTTGAGGAAGAAGTTGCTTTGGAGTCTCATTTGCGAACAGGAA
>BOPN01001391.1:222870-225370 GCA_017312705.2 Penaeus japonicus
AGCACACCAGGCCGCCCCCGGGCGTTAATGAAATCCCTTCGGGTGGTGGAATTGGCGGCATGAAGCCCTTGGGCGTCGATGGCTCCAGTCAAGCCATGGGCGCCCCTGAGTTTGACGGGCAGCCGAGCGCGGAGGAGAGCGAGGGCTCCAGTGAGAGTCAAGATTCCGACGCTACCAGCGGCTCTACATCTACTACGGGGACTGAATCTACTGCCGGAGCAGAAACTCCTGCATCTACCATTGGAACAGATGGGGCTGGGTCTGCGAGTGGAGAGGAAAGCCCTGCATCTACTGGTGGAGCAGGTGGCTCTGCATCTACGATAGGAACAGGAGCTGGAGCTGCATCTACCACAGAATCAGAAGATGTTGAATCTACTAGTGGAGAAGAAGGCCCTGCATCTACCGCAGGATCAGAGGGAGCTGGATCTACTGGCGGAGAGGAAAGCCCTGCATCTGCCACAGGAACCGAAAGTGAAGAATCAACCATTGGAGTAGAAAATCCTACATCTACCATAGGAACAGGAGGCACTGGATCTGTTAGCGGAGCAGAGAGTCCTGCATCCACTATGGAAACAGAAGAAACTGGATCTGCCAGTGGATCAGAAACCGCTTCATCAGCCACAGAAACGGAAAGTCCTGCATCTACCACAGGCTCCGAAGGTACTGGATCTACTAGCGGAGTAGAAGACCCTGCATCTACTACAGGCTCCGGAGGTGCCGGGCCTACTGGTAGCTCAGAAGCCGATGCATCTACCGAGAGCTCTGTATCGGAGAGCGGCTCGGAGGGGGCCGTCGACACGCAGACCACCGAGGGTTTCGACGCACCGCCCACCACGGAGGTGAGCGTTGCAGTGGATCCCTCGCCCTCTCGGCCCGAGGCGGAGGCGGAGGCGTCGGGAGACACCGACGTGGGCACAACCATCGCACCGAGCCCGAGCGATTCCTCTTCCAGCGTCACGGAGTCTCAGGCGACCAGTCCAAGTATGGAGACTGCCACCCCCGTCAGCCCCCCCGCGACGGAGTCCCCGCTCAGCCCCCTCGCGACGGATTCTCCCATCGACCCCCTTGCTACTGAGTCCCCAGCCAGCCCCCCTGCGACGGAGTCCCCAGCCACCCCCCCTGCGACGGAGTCCCCAGCCACCCCCCCTGCGACGGAGTCCCCAGCCAGCCCTCCCGCGACAGAGTCCCCAGCCAGCCCCCTCGCGACAGAGTCCCCAGCCAGCCCCCTCGCGACAGAGTCACCAGCTAGCCCCCCCGCGACGGAATCCCCAGCCAGCCCCCCCGCGACGGAGTCCCCCGTGCCCTCTGAGGCGACCATCGTCATCGAGACGGAGGAGCCGGAGACAGCGACTACGGCAGTCGTCCAGGAAAACACCGAGGTCGACGGACCCGCGACTACGGAGGACGCCAGCGCTGCCACGGTCTCCATCACGGTGAGTGGCGATGAGGAGGACGGCAGCGACGAGTCGCAGGAATCGACGGTTGCCCTAGCGGCGGCGACACTCCCTCCTACGGCGTCCGAGGAGCCACCTGTCATTATTCCAGTCACGACCTTCACCGAGGCTTCGACGACCAAGCCTGAGGAGCCCGTCCGTCCGCCTTTCTTCCCGGTCTTCCCTGCGAGTGCGACCGGAAAGCCCGAGGAGGCAACGACGCTCGTCCCGCCGCCCGAGGAGGCCACCGAGAAGCCTGACGAGCCCGTGACTCTAGTCTTCCCAAGCGGACCTTCAGCCACAGCGAAGCCCTCGACGTTCGTCCCCACATCGGCTCCCGTCGGGACTACCGAAGAGCCTGTCGAGGTAACCTCCTCCTCTGAAGAAGAAGAAGTTGAAGAAACGAGCGAACCAACGCCCCCCGGGGCTGGAGGAGTGGACGAATCGAGCGGGATAACCGATGAAGTTGAAGAAACAAGCGAGCCGACAGTACCTGAGGTTACAAGCAGACCCACCATTGAGACCACTGAGATGTCCACATCTGCGGAGGTAACGGAGAAACCCGCGGTATCCGAGGCGACCATGCCGAGCGTCGAAGAGTCAGAGACCACCCAGGCTCCTACCGTCACTGCTGAACAAGAGTTGCTCGAGAGGTTAAACAACTCAAAGGCTAAAGACAGTAAGTCAGACGCTTTGATTCCTGGTGATGCTGTGCCAAATCCTCTTTAAAGTAACCACCACCGCATAATGAAGTCAGGCCTATTATCTCTAATACTATCATCTCTCTCTTAACAGTTTGTGGCAAACCAGTGTATCCAACACGAAGGATTGTGGGCGGCAGTGAAGCCACGTTCGGCGAGTGGCCGTGGCAGGTGAGGTCAACAATGCGAACTAAATATTCTATTTTGACACGGCCCTTTTAGATGCAGTAATCAGCTTGTTTCATTTCTCAGCACAATGACAGTTATTTTATAATTATCCTAAGGCCAGCTTATTAATGTTAGATAATAACTAAAGGCCCTCTATTACAGGTGTCTCTTCGACAATGGCGACAGGTGACTTTCCTT
>BOPN01001391.1:230370-232258 GCA_017312705.2 Penaeus japonicus
CCGGCGGTAAGGATTCGTGTGAGGTGAGTTTCGACTGCATTTTGTGCAGCGTCTTCTAAAAACTTCTTTCTTGCCCAAGAAGGAAGTCTCTAGAAGCGCTGCCTAGGTAGAACTGGCCATTTACTGTGTGTGTTCCACTCTCTTTTCGCTCCCAAGACGGCCCTCTCCATGCAAGGATGCAAGAGGTAGAGGTGCCTGTCATTAGCAATGACGAGTGTGCTAGGATGTTCCTGAGGAGCGGAGGCATTGTGTCCCTGCCCCGCATCATGATGTGTGCGGGATACGCGGAGGGCAAGAAAGATGCCTGCGAGGTACGTATATTACGGTAGGACGCTTTTTGGACGTTCAAGTTTTCTCTTAGAGGCGGTCTCTCGAGCAGCATTTAGCGGAATCGGAAAGCACTGTCGTTTATCATCTTACTTATTTGTGTTTCTTAGTTTGATTGTACTCGATCTAAGACTAAGAGATGAGCCAAGAAGAAAGGCCAAATTAGGGCCTAAATTATAGCTTTTAATGATATGAGTGATGTTTACCATTTAATGAACTGCTGACGAGGATAGTGATCATCAGTGGGCTTGCAAAGCATACCCTAAGTGTGTACTCATTGCCACGAGATTAGATTTCATTTTAGTAATAAACAAACTGTCCCAAAAGGCGGACAAACTATCCCTACCTCCCTCTTGTCTCCTCCAACGTCAGTTTCTATTCACGGTTTCACTGTTAGAACTTCCATTAACTTCGCTTCTTCATTGTTTGTTATTCAGCCCTTGGCCCTCCAACGGCCACCCTCCCCTCCCCCAAGGCTCCCTCCCCCCCTTGGCCCTCCAACGGCCACCCGCCCCTCCCCCAAGGCTCCCCCATGGCCCTCCCAGTCGGCCTCATTCCCGGGCGACGTTCTCCAGCCTCTCCTTCTCCCACAGGGCGACTCCGGCGGCCCCCTGGTAATCCAGCGCGACGGCGTGTGGAACCTGGCGGGCGTGATCTCGTGGGGCATCGGGTGCGCGCTGCCCAACCAGCCCGGCGTCTACACGAGAATATCCGAGTTCCGGGAGTGGATCCAGAAGATCGTCGTCTTCTGAGGCGCCTCCCGGCCGCCCTCCGCCTGGAACCGCCGCGTCCGTCTCTCGCGGGAGAGGCCGACACTGTTATTGCATTGTTAATATTTATTTTACTGTGTGCGTCATGCAAGGGTGTTTGTTTGTAAAGTGTGCTTGCTTTTGGAGATACCTGAACCAATGGCGTGGTTGTACTGTCTATGGCCATGGAAAGCGTCGAGCCATTGCTTTCCTCTGAGACGCTATCGGTTGCGACTGATGCAATGCCAATGATTGATTTGCGTCTCGGTCATTTCTTACTCTACGATAGGCATTATACTTCCTACACACTGTTCATTTCGTCATATTGTTATTTCTGTGCGAGTGTTGTTAGAATGTAGTTGATAAAATCATTGTTATCATTATAATTATTGTTGTTATCATCATCACCATCATCACTAGTTCCTGACATAAAACCGATTTCCAAGTCTCGTTCTCGATTTGGTGCCGATGTTATGTACGTATATGTGTATATGCGAATGTGTACACTGACGGTAATGACATGTACGTTTCTCTAACCCCATCTTGTGCTCACTTGTCCCATCACCACCTCACCGTGTCCTGCTGGCCTGTGATATGTCCTGTTTAGCCAAGCGTCTCTTCATCTCCCTCTGCAGGATTATGCTCCCACTCCAAGGGCTTTGCTGCCCCTGCTATGTGAGCGCCTGCTCTCTTCCCGAGCCCGGAGTCGAAGGGTCTTTGGTCCCTCCTTGAGAGCCCCTCCCCCCTCCCCCTCTCCCCGCCCCCGGGCGAGGAAGGGTGGGTTATTTATTAATTCATTTATTATTTATTCA
>BOPN01001391.1:267869-287869 GCA_017312705.2 Penaeus japonicus
AAAGGGTCTACTGGGGCCCCGTTCATGCCGTGTTGTATTGAAAAGGTATTTGAAAGCAATCCGCCGGCGGACGGCAATAAATAAAGCCTTAATGGATGCTGGGTCCCTCTTTGGTAAAGACTTTGGTAAACATTTTTGCTGAAACTTCAGGGACGGTGGGATTATTGTTTTCCGATTTGGATGGCAGGTAATGTGTTTAAGTGAGATTTTGATGCAGTTTTTTTCTGGTCTAACTTTCTTAAAAGAAAATATATTCCTGCATGACGTGTTTCGCAAAAAAGACATTAAGCGTTTTTTAAATAGGGTAATTATTTATTCAGCGAGTACAAGTGGTAAGTGAAAAATTAAAAGGCATTTCTTTGCTATCAAAGTAGAAATATATATATATATATATATTCAAACTTATTTTTCGTAGCTCATATCTCAAGATACCCTATGTGTAGTGCGTAACATTGCTAGTTACTAACAATTATTATGCCAAAAAAGTGGTACTTATAGAAGGTGTCTGTGGTAACCTAATGTAGCAGTCCACGCACGGGCAGGACAAGCTGGCAGACGCCTCCCCACCTGCTCTTCTGATACCGTGATTCTCCTCTCTTGTCCTCTTAAATGACACCCTGTACTCCTCAGATGTGTAGACACTGATGTCTTCTCTTTCATCCCCCGCAAGAGGAACCCCCTTGCCGTGGTGCAGGGGCAGGGCCTTCCAGTGGCCGATTCTCCGGGGAGGGATGACCAAATGGTTCCTGGGTGTTCATCCTGTAGGTGGGGTCACCCCCCCCCCTTCCTCCTGGCCCTACCCCAGGGGAGCTCACACTTACTCACGTGTTTGCCGTGCTTGACGGCCCTATACGCTGGGAAACGGGAGTCGTGGAGGGTAAGCGATACGTGTATGAGTACGCCCTGTGGCTTCCACGATTTTATTTTCGTATTATTTGCTGCCATAATATTTCGACTCGACAAGCCAACTCTTTGTAGTTAGTTATAGCTGCTCGTGTTCAAGATGAATTAAAAAGAGGGCTATGAGGGAAACTATTACACATGGTTACTCTCCGGGCGGCGCGGCGGGACCCGTGACCGCCAGCTAACGGGGGCGGCGTGGGGGGGGGGGGGGGGGGGGGGGGGGGGGGGGGGGGGGGGGCAGTATTCCTGTATCGTTCGCGTCTGATTCAGTTGTGTCTGATCTTCGCCCGCCTTAACCTAACCCCATCACCTCGAATGATGTAGAGCTTTGGATTAAGTTGGGACGGTTCATATGTGATATTTCTATGTCTGAAGCGTCTCGGTGATCCTACATTTCTTTTATTTTGTGTCTGTCTGTTCCTTTCGCTCCGAGTTCACGTAAGTCCCGTTCGTTATGACCATTTAGTAAAGCCTACATATATTATCTTCCCGAGATAACAGCTAATAACTAACGCAGGTTATTTAATTAATTGAAGTCCCCTGACAACGTCCAAAGGTGTTTTAATTAAATAAGCAGTGAACTAATTCCACATTGTTCCTCAGTACCTCAAATTAGCTGGTCCGTCTAGATGTGCATAACTATATACATAAAAGAGCTTTCGTTTTATTAGAATAAAGTTCCCAAGCTTGACAATGACAATATTTATTCTTCATTACTCTATCTCATTGAAGACAAATATTTAAAAGACAGGCTCTGCCAGTCGGCGCGCTGGCAAAGGTGAACAGACTTCCACCCAACTCATTTTGGAAGCTTGTACACCTCTCTTTCTTGTCAGAATGTAAGTTGTGAAGGTCTGTTGGTCGTGAATGGGAGTGCAAAATCAATTGCTTGACAATGTGCCTTATTCTGTCAGGTTTCATGCAGATTGAAGGATACCATCACGGGTCAGAGTTTCACATGGATCTTTCATGTTAGATTTACATGTTTTCTTACAAGTAGTTGAACATTTTATCCCTTTTCAAAAGATTTGTGTAATACTACAACCAGTGACTGAATCTGCCAGACATATCTTGTGCTCATTGTGGACCACACCATTAGTGCTCTGATAAAGGCCAACAAGCCTCCACTACATACTTGATAAGATAAAGCATAGAATGGTGTTGTAATTTCCTTACATACTGAAGAGCACTTTAAAACTTGGGAATTCATGTTACAAATTATAACATAAAACTTTATTTCAAATAAAATCCTTTTCAATTTCTCTCTCTATCTCTTGACTTCTCTCTAAACCTCTTCCTTTGCCCCCCCTTCTCTCGCTCTCTTTCTCTATATCTCTCTTTTCTCTCTCTTTTCTTTCTCTCTTTTCTCTCTCTCTTTTCTCTCTCTCTCTTTTCTCTCTCTCTCTTTTCTCTCTCTCTCTCTCTCTTTTCTCTCTCTCTCTCTCTCTCTCTCTTTTCTCTCTCTCTCTTTTCTCTCTCTCTCTTTTCTCTCTCTTCTCTTCTCTTCTCTTCTCTTCTCTTCTCTTCTCTTCTCTTCTCTTCTCTTCTCTTCTCTTCTCTTCTCTTCTCTTCTCTTCTCTTCTCTTCTCTTCTCTTCTCTTCTCTTCTCTTCTCTTCTCTTCTCTTCTCTTCTCTTCTCTCTCTCTCTCTCCCCACCCCCCCAACCTCCCCCTCCTCTCTCTCTCTCATTCTCTCTCTCCCTCCCCCCTCACCCTTACCCCCCCCCTTCCCCCCTCCTGTTTCTCTCTCTTTCTCTCTCTGTCTTTCACTCTTTCCTGTCTATCTCTTCTCTCTTTCACTCTCTCCTGTTGCTTTCTCTTTCTCTCTCTTTCACTCTTTCCTCTCTCTCTCTCTCTCTCTCTCTATTTCTCTCTTTCACTCTCTCCTGACGCTCTCTCTTTCTCTCTCTCTTTCACTCTTTCCTCTCTCTCTCTCTCTATTTCTCACTTTCTCTCTTTCACTTTCTCTGGTTTCTCTCTCTCTCATTTACTCTTTCCTGTCTCTCTCACTTTCTCTCTTTTATTCTTTCTTATCTCTTTCTTTCTCTCTTTCACTCTCCCCTGTCTCTCTCTCGACCTCTCCCCCCTCCTCCTCCTCCTCCTCCTCCTCCTCCTCCTCCTCCTGTCTCTCTTTTAACCTCTCTTTTTCTTATCCTTATACCAGTATATGTGTAATATGTGCATTGGGTAATCATTCTCATTTCATAGTAGACTATGGAAAGAATAATCTCATTTTGATTTTCCTTTGCAGGATGGAGTGTTTGTAGAAAATTCACCATTCCGCTGCCTCTTCCTTGTTCGCTGAGGAAGAATGAGTGATGAGGAAGAGGACATTTTCACTCTCACTCCCCTCCAGAGATGCAGGTAGCAATAAGTTATGTATGCTAGAGTAAAGGAAGTGATACTTTAAAGCATAATGGTATGGTACCCTTTCAACATGTCACAGGAGTTAGATGACTTAATGGGGTGCATAGATGAAAAACTTTGTTCTTCAAATATTCTATGTTGCCCATTCTCTATATCATAAATTCTTTATGATTTGATACTGCCGTAGTAGTTATTCTTTGGCTCTGTGGTTCTCTCTTACCCTAGTGCATTAACCCTTTCCCGACGGGGCACGCGCTACGCGAAAACCCCTACGCCGGGCCATTGCAATATTGCATTTGAAACGTCACACTGGCATGACTCCCCGGCATCGGGAATTGAGCTGTGATGCATGCATGTTTTTAATGGGTAATGGTTAATTTAGGTCTGATTTTATAACCAAGCATTTCCCGCTCCTTGAAATTAGTTTGAGTAATTTGGATCTTTCCTCTTAACAGAAAAAAAGAAAGTTTTCTGGTCCCCTTGTCTTGTAGTTTTTTGGCAGAGACTTTTTAATGCTTCTGTTAACATGTTTCCTTGAGTATGAAAAATAGTAGTTTGTTTGGTAGCTTTCATTCTAGTTTTGTTTGGTAAAGAGTAATGAAGTACCTGTGTAATTTCCTTTTTTTTTTTTATTAGATACATTTTCACAATTTTTTCTTTTGTTCTTTTTCATGTAGATCAGATTATTGGGATTAAATAGTGCAGTGAACATGATGATGATTATTACTACTACTACTACTACTACTACTACTACTACTACTACTACTACTACCACTACTACTATTACTATTATTATTTATTTGTTTATTCTTCTTATTATTATTACAATTATTAGTTTGTTTATTTGTGTAATTATTATTATTATTATTATTTTACTATAGTATTTTTTTTCTTATCATCATTATTATTTTTATTATAGAATGTAAGCAAAATAATTTCATATCAAATATTAAAATTAATGACAAATATTTTTTGTGTATGTGTGAGTGTGTAAAGAGGAGGGGGGGGGGGTTACACTGTGTAAAGGAAGTATTGGGGTTTTATAGGATGACAAGAATAGTTCTCTCTCTCTCTCTCTCTCTCTCTCTCTCTCTCTCTCTCTCTCTCTCTCTCTCTCTCTCTCTCTCTCTCTCTCTCTCTCAATCTCTTCTCTTTTGCTGATGTGTTGAGCTGCTGGGAAGATATTGAATGTTGAGTTTTGAGTGACTTCATTTAAAAGTCAGAAAAATAATTTCTTTTGACACAACCAAGAGTAAAAAGCAGCTATCCTTAAGCAAATGTTTTTGGACTCGTGCTATTTCAGTTTAGCAAAAGTTTTTATATCTTCCCTTGATGTTACACAGGAATGCTTTTAGTAAATTTTAAGTCTCATTCCAGTCAAAATATAAGGGCTTATTACTTCAGTTCCAGTAAGCATTATCCCTGCACATGTTCCAGGAATGCAGTTCAAGATGTATCAGTAGTCTAATCTGAGTTGAGAGCACTTTATTCTTGTAACTCACTGGGTAAATAGAAAGTGAGAGAAGTGTCTCAGCTGACTCCCTGGCCCATAGGCATTACAATGCTATTGTCCAGTAGTCAGTTGTAAATGAAGGGACATTTCACACTGGTTTCCCTAAAAAAAGATAGAATTAAGAAAAGAGTGGATTATACTCAGTGGAAAAGAAAATGGGGAAAAAAATTATAAGGAATACCTGTCACTTATTTCCCTGAGGTGTACCTAGGTGGTATCATCATCAAAGGAATTCATGATATTTGAATAAGTGTCATGTTATTGAATCGATTATAATTCTTTGCCATTTTACAGTTACCATTTTGATTACTGCTTATTATATGTAGTCAATCAAGATTGCAAAGGTGATTACTTAAAAGTGTTTATTTTCCTCATCTTTTATAGTTTGCTTGTTTTTGTCTATTCATTTTTTTTTTTTTTTTTTTTTTTTTTTTTTCTTCCTTTCTTTCTAATAATTATTAATTTTCTTGATACTAATTCATTTTCTTTTTATTATTCTTTTAAGGTTTTTACATACTGGAATCCTTGTTTCATACATGAAATCAATTTAGAAGTGACTCCATTTATATTTCTTAACCCATTCATGCCAGATTATGTGCTATCATGTCATGAGAATATTTCACTCCAGCAAGATGACGTCCTATCGCATCATGATGTCTCCCTTTAAATACATGTTTTAAATAGTTACTTTGTTTATACTCATTGCACTTGCATTTCTATAGACACATTGTTATTGACTTATAAAATAAATATAAATATATAAAAAAAGGCCTCTCAGCATCCCGTAAAATTGGGCAGGTGTAGGGTGCTCTGAGAAGTGTAGCATGGTTTCGCACCATGATAGATCTAGCACATGGAGGCTGCATGTGCTTGTTATCTTCACAGTGGGAGCAACATTAGGCAAATAATCGGCCCGGTACAAATGGGATAATTCTCCTGTATGTCTGGAAGTGCTCATGTATTACAGGAGTAATATTACCATTTACTTATGATTATTATTATTATTTGGATCAATTTTGTTTACTTTTTTTTTTTTTTTTTTTTTTTTTTTAATCATCAGATCTCAGTCGAACAACTCGCTCTCGGAATCGAGGACAGAGAGGAAGCCGAGCAGACTGTCCCTCTCCCAGAATACCTCTCACTATAAGAACAAAGGTAGTAGCTTCAAGGTCCCCAACAGCACATCCGTCAGCAAGAGCAAAAAGAGTGTGGTCCAGTCCAACAGCAAAGCCCCAAAGCCTGGGTCATCCAAAAGAAAAACTTCGGAGGTCAAGCTTGTCGCAGGAAGCAGCCAAATGGGCAAGAAAGTAAAGCAGGAGGGGGATATAGCTTGTCCTTTATGCCAGATGCCATGGCACATCTACGACAGCATGGACAAGTCTCACGAATTACACACAAACAAATGCCTCGACAGAGACATATCTGGCAAACCAGGTTAGGAAAGAGCAAGGTTGTATTGCATGTTGAACACATACACAGGTATGCACATGCACAAACATGTACATACACACACACACAAACATGTACACACACACACACACACGCACACGCACACATGCACACACACACAGACATGCAAACACACGCATACACATACCCACATGCACAGGCACACCTACGCACACACACGCACACGCACACGCACACGCGCACACACACACACACACACACACACACACACACACACACACACACACACACACACACACACACACACACACTCTCTCTCTCTCTCTCTCTCTCTCTCTCTCTCTCTCTCTCTCTCTCTCTCTCTCTCTCTCTCTCTCTCACATACATACATGCATGTAAATAATGAATCTCCCCCATTAAATAGCTGGTGACTGCAGATCTCAAGCTTCAAAGCCTCCGATTTGTCAAAGCAGTTTGTCACATGGCTATGACTATGGCAGGGTGAGTAGTGCATTCACATATCCCCCTCTTATACAACTGGTGACTGCATATTCTTATCTTTGAAGGATTCAAATATGCAAATCATTTCATAATATTGGATTTGTGGCAATGCAAATAACAGCAGTATAAATTACTCCATTCAAAGTATCCCTCTCTAGGGACAGATGACAGTAATTTGTGACTTGCAAAACACTCTTTTGTGTTGATGGATGTTGATAGCAGATAAACCCACTATACACAAAACATATTTATTAGAAGATGAGACAGTGAGTGATTTGTATAAGTAATGATCCAGACCAGTGGGATACAGGTTTGCTGTTTGCCTTTTTTCATGTTAAGTTTTCTGCTTTATGTATCATTTCTTTTTTCTTTTCTTTTTTTTCTTTTTTCTGATCTGTGAGTGTTTATGCATGTGCATATATATGCTTACTTATGTTTATACCTAATGGACATGTGTATTTACCTTTTAGAATTTTGTTAGTTTTGCAAGAATTACTAATGTTTTTTATGTTGTCTATCACTTAATGTATGCTTTTAAAGTCTGAATTGAAAACAGCCAGGTTAAACCCTCCAAGATGGACATTTTTCATGGGTTGTAATTACTATTGTACTGTATTTTTTGTTTTGTTGAAAACTACATGCTATCTGTTCCTTCTGTTGTGAAACTAGGGCATCAAAATAAATGCTTATATGTTATATTTTATACTATAAGTCTTGAAAATGACAGAAAAACCCAAGGCAGTACATCTTAAGATGTGACCTTTCCTGGAAGGGTTGATATAATGAAGGTGTAAGTTCATGTAGCTAGTTTTTATTGAAATGTCTCTGAAAAGTAAAGAAAGTGCCTATACTGTAGTTACAAAAATTATTTAGCAAGTTTTCTTATCTTCTTTCCCTTTTAACTTTGATTTAGACAATAAAAATGACTAGGTACACAGTGGCATGACTAGCTGTCTATCATTAGGGGGGGTACTGAGTGCAGTGAGCTCGTACAGGTAGAGGTATGAAATGGGTATTAGGACACATTTTCAGATCAGTCAGCTGCATTACCCTGTCTCTCTTTCCTTCTGCTACCATCTCTCTCTTGCTATTACTGTCCCCATTCCCCCAACTCTGGGGTATCCAATCTCAGGAAAATTACATCATGACCTTATCACCACTCTTACTATCATCTGTTAATGTAGTTTATTTTATCAAAGTTATTTATCTGGATTTTATGTATCTTGTTTTGTTATTTATATGATTAATTCAATTCGTAAATAGTCTCAGTGATTTATTCAATTTTTCAAAATGGGGGGCAATGCCCTGAAATGGGTGGCCTCCAGAGTTGAATCTGGGACCATGGTCCTCACGGCTAACATCAAAGAAGCAGAAAGGCTGTGCATATTTTCTTTGTTGTGTAGTGTCAGTGTAGTGTATGTGTTTACTTATGTACTTAATCTTTTCTTGCTTCTTAGCTTGCTTCTTTGCTTCTTTTTCTTTTTCTTTTTCTTTTTTTTTTCTTTTTTTCATAAGCTTGTAATGGGATTACCAAGCTTTCCCAATGTTTGGAGAGAAAATAGATAGAATAAGGTGGAATAATGTAATGCCACATTAAGATGTTTAACCCATTGGAGCCGGTTGACGTGATAGCACGTATTGTGGTTTTCACGTCAGACGCCCTGGACGAGCTATGAGGGGAAGCCGCGCGCTCAAGTAGAGCGAGTGGGCAACCCAGGCTCGCGGCTTGTGCGCCCGAGAATCTCAAGGCGTTAGGTTCATGCGTTCAAGAACCCCGGTATTGCGACCGCGCAAAGCCAGAACGGCCCCGGCGTGAATGGGTTAACATGCCTCCCTGACCTGGAGTCGAACCTCTGCCACCCTCAGGTATAACCAGTATTAAACCAACTAGACCACAATGTTGGTCTAGTTGGGTCATGTGGTCTAATTGGTTTATTACTGCACTCTTGGGCTTATACTTAACCCACTCACGTTGGGGCGATTCCGGCTCTGAATGGTCTCAATGCCGGGGTAATTGAACGCATAGGCCTAACGCCTCAGGATTCTCGTGCGCACTAGCCGTGAGCCTGGGCTGTCCGCTCGCTCATCCCGAGCGCCAGCCTTGACCAGATATCTCATTGCTGGCGTCTGATGCAAAAACCATGAAACGTGTCAGCACGTCATCCGTAGCGAATGGGTTAAGGGCAGCAGAAGGTCAACTTCAGGTCAGGGAGATTTGTTATACACCTTATAGTGTAATATATCTGATAAATTTTGACTAATTTTACAAAAGCTATAATCTACTTTATGTAATCATTTTCAGACTCTTTTCATAATTTTGCCTCCCAATATTATTAATGTTTGATAAATTCACTGACTTTTCCAGAATGTGAGAAGGGCATAGAGTGCAGTGCAATACTAGAGTTCCATTACTGGAATTTCTGCCACAGCAGTCTTGCAAAAGAAAGAGCGGAACAAGAGCGCATATACAGTTCGCTCTCCAGAAGCCAGATAGATGGAGGACCCAAAAACAGTAAAGAAAAAAATATCATACCCAATAGTGATTTGATGTGTCAGCAGACTTCAGCTATACATGAAGTGTCCCTAATTTCAGATGATGAAAGTGACACCAACAGTAAGGCTTCCTCTGTAAAGAGCATAAATCTCTTCAGCTTCTCCCAAGACAACGAGGGCAGTGGCAAGAAAACCTCTCCTGCTGCACCTTCAAAATCTAAAGCTGGTGATTCCAGATCTCCAAACAAACAAGAAATTGAAGGATTTGCTGTGAACAATAGTACATCCAAGGATGATAATCCGGGCAAGTACAGTGATGAAGACTTCTTTGGAAATAGTGTACCTGATATTGACAAGACCCCTGAACAAGGGTTTGCTGAATGGGATAAAGAAACAATTATCTTCAGTAGAAATAATTCCCCACATAAATGCACAAATTTTGGGGAGAAAAGATTGAGTTTAGAATCAAACCAAGCTACATATGTTGAGGTCTCCAGAACAGATACAGTAGAGAATTCAGAAACTACATTCAGCATGTCGAGCACACCCTCTGAGTCATTACTACAACCTATGCCAAGCATAAATGATGTGGAAGAGAGAGGTGAAGGGCACAACTTTTTGGGAAATGACAAACTAGCAATGCCTATGATTCTAAACTCTCCAGAAGATTGGAGACAAAAAGATATCAGACTCTCCACAGGAGATGATGTGGCTCTGCAAGAGCCAGTAATACCTGGAACTTCTAAGAGTCCAGAAGACTTGAAACTGAATGAGGAAAGATCTAAAACATGCATAGAAAACAATAAAGGTGATGTTTCAGTTGATTTGGAAATTGACAGTGACGAGAATGACATATTCAGTAATTTGGTTGAACAAGCCATGGAAAAATATCTTGGTGATTCTGAAAAAGTAGAAAAAACTCAAGAGAAAAGACTGAAGCCTGAATCTGAAGCAGCTACTGAGAAGAAGAAAGGTGTTAGATGTAGAAATCAAGGTTCATGTAAGCCTTGCATACACCTTCACTTCCACTTGCAAGGTTCTCAGAAGTCACCAAAAAAGGGTAAGGACATGTCTCTATAGTTCATGGGTTTTGCACGTAATTAGCTTCTATATATTTTATATAGTCAGTGTATACCTATGTAGTTTTATTTTATAGCTTTTGCCACCTAGATAGCCGCTAGGATAGTGCAATGGATAGCGTGCCGGCCTCACGTTCCCGTGGTCGGCAGATCGAGCCCCGACCAGGCTTGTGAGTTTCCACTGTCGCCTGGTGGTCACCACCATGCTTGGTCAGCACATTGGGTTTGAACCAATCTCGGATCGAGTCAACACGGGTTGGCACATTCTCTCACAAGTCAGCATACGCTGATACAGGCGGGCTCGCCTCAGTGCGCATAAGCCCGGCGAAGCATCTGCTTCACAAATCCAGCTTATCCTTACCACCTAGATGAACAGTAGATTCTAGAGTGACCATTGAAATAGCTTAGTAATATGATTCTATTTATATATATCATTACCATATTTGTAAGCTTATAAGTTGCAGGGCCGGTTTCAGGTCCAGGGTTAAAGTTCTAGTGGTGAATGTCATGTCTGGCATTCTTTTTTAAGAAAAGACTTACTGATAGAAAAAAAGGTTATGAATATTGTACCAAAGCTGATGCAGGTGCCTTGAGTTTGTTGACTCTGTTTTTCCTCTTTTTATTTCTATTCTTTATCTTGATGTATGAGAACTTCATTATGTTATTTGTATTTGATGTTGATTGTGCCAAAAAAGATTTAGCATATTTTTTGTAGCAAGTGCTGGCCATAATGTCCTTGTCAGATGAACAGCATCCTCAATATGGAGCAGAAATGTCATTCCTTTGGTTAAGGTCATTATCTCCCTTTATATATTTAGTTATGTAACTGTTTTTATTTATTTGAATATATGGCCCAAAGTATTCAAGGTGAGGAATTTCCTATGTGTTATCTATATGATAATGTTATCTATGTTATCTTTCCTATCAGTAGATTATTTTTTTTAGAAGTTGTAATTGTCATTTTAGCAGGCATATCTAGTTTCATGATGTCTTTCTCCATTTTTTCTGCAGAGAATTCTTGCTTTTATCTGTGCAACATTTCTATAGTTTTCTAAGTGAACATGTCAAGTATTTTTTGGTTGAAGATTTTTCTTTTTTTCTTTTCTTTTCTTTTCTTTTCTTTTCTTTTCTTTCCTTTCTTTTTCTTCTTTTTTTTCTTTGATTTTTTCTTTCTTTCTTTGTAGGTGGTCAGACCAGCATCCTCAATTTCTTCCAAGCCAAAGGCAGCAACAAGAGCCCCGAGGCAGAGCCAGAGAATAAATGTTCCTTGTGTTGCAAATGTGGTAAGACCATTGTTGGTTTGAGTTCAGTGATAAGTAAGGTAAATTTTGAAGAATACGGAGACAGCAATTTATTCATTTCTTCTGACTCTGTCTTATGATGGATACTCAGAATAGAATAATCTCTCCCTTTTGCGATTCCTCACTCTCCTACAGAATGGTTTTAAGTTGGATTTGTCCAAAGTAATACTGTGTATATGATATAAATTATAAACTTAATTGTATGAAATTCTAGATTTAAACTCAAGAAATTATTTTTATACATTTTCCAACTTAACAGCTAAAAATTGTGGTCAGCTTTGACATTTTTCATTCTCATACTTTATCTACTTCAGTTCCTTCTCCATATGTCTATCCCTTGCACAGCATGTAAAGAAAGTCCAGAGAAACTTGGTGGCAAAGGTGCTGCCAGCAGCTGGAAGGATCTGATGTCCAGGATGCAGAGAAACAGTGAAAAGTCTGACTCAACAAATAGTTCTTCCTCAACACAGGTTAGATACTTTCTATTGCTGTGCAGTTATTATTGTTGCCATTTTCCAACTTTGGTAATAGCATTAGGATGTGTCAATCTGAAACAAAGCAGAACATTAATTTTCTGACACATTTATAGATCAAGATAAGTTGGAGAAAGCAATAGCAGTGTCAGAGGTGTTAGGAACCAACAAACTCAGTAACTCATGTGTAATGTGATATTATTTCCCAGCTGCTAAGATTTCACCAGGTTCATCTAAGAGCCAAGCAATAAAATGGATTCAGTTATAATCAGCTTTGTATAGATATAGCCAAGGCCATGTCTATATAACTACTTTTAGAGAATGTTCCCCCATTCAGACTGGTTCACACAATTATTGAAAAAAACTCTTTGTGTTTGTTTGTTTGTTTGTTTGTTAAGAGCTGTAAAGGATTGAAGATGAACAGGTTGTTACAAAAAAACAAAAGGTACAGCAGGGAAGCAATTATACCAAAGACTATTTCAGTTTATTGCTTTGACTAGGTGAATCCTGAAGAAGCAACAACGCAAAAAGGCCTTTGGTATAATTGTGTGTTCCCTTTCTTTTTGTTTTCTGCACACATATATCCTTATCTTTATTTGTAGTACTGTTTGAAGTTAAGGGAATACTGTTTATATCATGGGTGCTGGGTGATGTGATATCACTCTATGCAAATAATTCACTCCCATCAGATGAAGTCCTATCATATCATGATGGAAGCCCCAGCGTGAACGGGTGAAAGGACACTTACACTTTTAGTTTATTTATGTGTTTTGCCACACTGACTCACCTAGAAAGGCTACTGAGTTGATTGTCCCTCTGATGAATGTGGGTACTAATATGTGGCTCACGACCTTCATTACACTCAATACTAATATTTCAGTGACCTGCATATTGTGGTCTGTAATGTCTCACACATAATTTGTATTCATGCTTTTGTGACCTATAGTAAATAGTGCATGAAAGTATCATAAGGGAGATGTTCTAAAAATCTTTCAGAAACTTTGGTAACCCTCTTAAGATGGCCTGGAAATTCTTCACTATTCAGTATTTCACAGAAATGTCGCTCAAGGTTTTGATTTTCTTAAATTGCTTGATTCAGCAGCTGCAAGAGGACAAGCCAGACTATCAGCAAAGAAAGTGTCCATTCTACAAGTACATTAAAGGTATGGTAAAGCTAAAATTGATGTTTTATGCAGAAATACTGTTAAAAGAGAAAAGTGATATTATTATTTCGTTTGACATCTTGGAGGAAATATCGATCTTTGCAATGATATATGCTATTGATATAGAGCCATTTCATCATACGGAGTGAAAGTGATAGATTCATAAATTAAACCTGTTGTATGTGTATTTCATCTCTATATATTGTGCATTAACCAAAACCCTGGTAGGTCGTTCCGTGCTATTGGTTATTTACTCGGTTGCACACTGCTAGTTCTGTGATTTCAGTTGATTTCTCTCCATGGTCTTTATACACAGAAAGATTCAAATGACATATAAGGGAAGTTTTTATAAGGTAACTAATTTATTTCAATTACAATTTTCTCCAGATACAGATGTTGTTGTGGACGCATTTTGCTATGGTGTCTTGGATGGAGTGAAGGCCTACTTCCTCACACACTTCCATTATGACCATTACAGAGGCCTCACCAAAAAATTCAATCAACCAATTTACTGCAGTGAAATAACAGGTTGGATACTACTCTTTTATTATAGCAATACAAAAATTTAAGGTATTTCATTTTCTTTTAGCTTTTAGACAGTCTTGATTAAAGGAACTTTTGATGGTGTATGTGCATCAACTTTTTTGGATGCAGAAATGCAATAAACAATCACTTGTATCTGCTCTTCAATTTACACAAAAAAATGTTTGTAATTTTGGAATATACAGTTTAAAATAAAATCCACAGGATTTTATGTGATATAACTTTCTGGCTTTTTGTTGAGTATTAATAGATAGTTTACACATGTTTTCTCTTAAAGTTCACTTGTCTGTTAGTGGTTAACCAGATAACTACTACAAATTTCATGTGTTGCAGTACATGTAGTTTGTAGGTCTAGGGATTTCAAGTCTTATATCAAAATTCCAACACATTTATACAATGTCTTAACACTTCATCAACAGGCAATTATACAGTCAGATCCCTTATGTACTGCATTTTTTCTTTTGTTGAAATAATAAGCTATTTATTCCTTCAGTGATGATGACCTATTATGCAATGCTAATTAGTATAACTTTGCTAATATATCATATGTATACTTATAGTTCTTAGTAGAAAATGCACATCGTAACCCAATGCAGACAAGGATAGGTTTACTCGACTGGTCCTCTGTGTAGACACTAGTACCTCTGTGCCCCCCCCCCCCCCCCCCCAGTTCAGTTCAGTTCAGAGAGATTTGTGAAGATGTCCCTTCGCCCGGGCTATATGCACGAGGCAGCCCGGCAATGTGGCCCCCCACATTGGTTTTATTTTAGAGAAAGGGAGCTTCACATGATGTATAGTGAAGTTTTGCACTCTCTTTCATTCATTTGTTATAATGCTAGAGTTATTTTTGTGTTTACCATTTTTAATATCTTATGAGACTTATATCTGCCATCTGAGAGTGTTTAGTAATGTTGTAATACACTAAAGTAGTGCTATAGGGTCTACATCAGCTTTATGAGAGGACAAAATCAACTTTTTTTTTTTCATATTATTGTACATTCATGATTAATATGAAGTAGAGCGTTATATCATTTTTGTAGAATTATTTGTGTGAGATGTTCCATGTATATATTCTGCACATCACTTATTAACCCATTAGCAGCAAGTGGCATGATTTGCTACCAAGGCAGAGTCAGTCATAGACGCAGATGGCACCGTGCCAGACAATGTAAACCCACCATCCTACTGCATACACCCTTTTTTTAATACCGCGACCAATGGGTTAAGATTAAAAATGGAATCTGGTTTCAGGACGACTTGTCAACTTAAGACTAGGTGTCCCTCTGCAATATCTGCATTTTCTTCCTATGGAGGAACCCCGTGTTGTGTGTGGCTTGGAAGTCACTCTTCTGGAAGCCAACCAGTAAGTCATTTTTACTTCCGAAATTTCAGTCTCGCTCTGAGATAATATTCCTAGTCATATAATGGAATCTGCCAAAATATAGATTATATCAGTTTTCAGGATTTTTATCACCAGAGATTTACATTATATCAAGTTTGTATGCTTCTGTTTTTCTATTATTATTATTATTATTATTATTATTATTATTACCCATTCACGCCGGGGCGATTCTAGTTTTTAATGGTGGTAATGCTGGGATTTTCGAACACATAAGCCTAACTCCTCGAGATTCTCAGGCGCACAAGCTTGCGAGCCTGGGCTGCCCGCTCGCTCACCCCGAGCGCCGGCCTTGCCTAGATATCTCATCACCGGCGTCTGACGCAAAAACCACAAGACATGTCAGCACATCATCCAGCGTGAATGGGTTAACACTCAGAATGAAGGGCATTTTACTCTTCAACCCTAGATGTTATTGCTATAATCAAACAACCTGCAGTTAGAAAAACAGTGATTTGTCATTAGAACTTTGATAGGATTTTAATTGGAAAAGTGTTGACTAAGAATTTCAGTTTCATTTGCATTGTTTCAGAATCAAGGATTTTAGATATTTTTGACATAAGATTCATTTGCCTGTTTACAAAGATTTTTTTTTTTCTCTCTCTCTCTCTCTCTCTCTTTTCCTTTTTCTTTTTTAATAAATTCCTTTTTGTTGCAGCTGTCCAGGAGCTGTGATGTTTCTGTTTAAATTACGAACAGGAGCAACAGTACTTCATGTTGGAGATTTTCGAGCTCATCCAAAAATGGAATCCTACCCAGCATTGTGGAACTGCTCCATTGACACGCTGTATCTAGATACCACGTATGTTTAGCAGATTGATAATTTGGATGCATTTATTTAATCAACATTTTTATATTGAAATATGCTATTTAGTACCAATGATTACATATATTATTTTATCAGAATTGTTTCTAGACATAAATAATTGCCATTATAGGTCTTTACCAAAAAATAAAATGAATGAAAGAGAAAATGGAATCCTTCCTTGACTATATAGAGGACTTAAAATAAACAGGAGGGTGATCAAGGAAAATTCCATCATTGTTGAAAGATCACAACCCTGCAGCATCCTTCGGCAAGCGATGCAGAAAGCAAGGCTTCCCCAAGGGTCTAAGTAGAGACAAAGACATATCTTGGCACAGCAAGAGCTTGACTCAGGTTGTCATGACTTCCTATAATCACTGGAAAGATCACTGTAGTACTGCAGCTTGGGTTTTAGTTTGGTTCTGTGAACACCACATTGGTTTGAGTTAACAGTATGGCTTCCGATACACACACACACACTCACTCACTCACTCACTCACTCACTCACTCACTCACTCACTCACTCACTCACTCACTCACTCACTCACTCACCCACCCACCCACCCACCCACCCACACTCACTCACTCACTCACTCACTCACTCACTCACTCACTCACACACACACACACACACACACACACACACACACACACACACACACACACACACACACACACACACACACACACACACACACACACTCACACACACACACTCACACACACACACTCACACACACACACTCACACACACACACTCTCACACACACACTCTCACACACACTCTCACACACACACACACACACACACACACACACACACACACACACACACACACACACTCTCTCACACACTCTCACACACACACACTCACACACTCTCACTCTCACACACACACACACACACACACACACACACTCACACACACACACACACACTCAGACACTCACACACTCACACACTCTTACACACACCCTCTCACACACTCACTCACTCACTCACTCACTCACACAAATGATTCTACTTGACTTTTTTTTAGAGTGCAAGATAGAGGTTTGTTTTGTTCTCCAAATCCATGAGTGAAATAAGGCTGCCTTCAAGTCTTGAATCAACTTCTTTGGAAAGACAAACAATCTCAAGCACACCCATTTCCTGAAAGCAAGCTTCCTTCATTTGACAGAAAATGGATGCAGGCAAAGTTGCTGCTGCTGCTGCTTCTCATTTCTTCATATCCTAATATTAGATATTATTATGTTTATGTTTAGGTACTGCAATGCAGTGTACGACTTTCCAAGGCAAGAAGACGTTATAGAGAAGTGTGTGTCTGTTGCTACAAGCCACGTTGCTGACAATGCTAAGACACTCATCGTTGTTGGATCATACTCAATCGGTAATGTATATTTTGATTTTATATGTGTATACTTATTTGTAAAGTATATGAAATATCTTTATGGTGTTATGATGGGTTCTTATTTACTTTCAAGGAATCTAAAGCATAATTTGTGGCTTGGATATGACTGTGAAATCTTCTAAAGGAATTCACTCACAGTTAGTAATCCCTATTGCTTTAAAAAAAAAAAATCCTTTCAGATTTTTCTCAGGTTAACTTAAATTACCAGCTTAATTTAAACTCAACCAGCTGAACACCAATTTCATTCATTAACCCTCTCTGGACGGGTGGTACAGTACTGTACCGCTCATTCAAAAGCCCAGTGGCCGGGCGGCACAGTATTGTGCCAGCCATTTAATTGTTTAAGGCCTAAGTCTAGAAAGACCCAGCATTGTAACATTCAAGGCTAGAATGCCCCCGTCGTGAGTGGGTTAAAATTACATGATATATTTATTGGGATTCCATTAACCCCTTCACTACGGGCAGTAGAAAACGCCCCTCACACCGTATCTGAGCTGCCGGTGCGCGCCAATATGACAAGTTTTAAACCAAAACCTCTACATAATCATCATGTGTTATATATCAAAATATGCATAGTTAACCTCTTCCCCCATATGCATGTGACATGTTATTTACATGGGTTGGGAGGAAGATGGAAAGAATGACCTTGGTGAGAGGCCTCACTCAGATGACTAAAGAAAACTGTTGGATTAGTATGGTAAACTAATCATAATACGTTTTATATTTTTACATAATGTTCCATAAATGAATAATAAAATGATTGCTAGCAGGGCCCATCAATGCCTCCCCTGGTATAAGCGAATCCCATCTTATGTAATAATAATGAAAGTCAAGTAATATATCGTATCATATCTGACCTCTATTCTGAAAGATCTCGTACAGTATCCGGATGAAAGAAAACTCAATTCCACCAGAACTCAGCCATGACGCAGTATGCGCGTCCTCAGGTTTGATGAGAGCACTGCGAGGATGCAGTATACGCATCCTCGTGTTGAAGGGGTTAACCCATTCGTACCAGTTGACGTCCTATCACATGGTCGGAAAATATCCCAGACCTGGGTGATGTCTTGAGACATGGTTTTAACTTTTTGAACTCTTGTAATTTTCTAGGCAAAGAGAGAGTGTTCAAAGCCATAGCTTCTGCTCTCGACTGCAAAATATGGGCCAGTAGTGACAAACAGAGGACTCTCCGGTGCATTCAGGACAAAGAAATTTGTTCACGTCTGACTTCAGAGAAGCTGTGCGCCAGGGTCCATGTCCTGGCCATGAGTGATCTGCAGCCCAGAGTAAGAAATGCCCTTTCACAGTTCATGGACAATCATTGTTTGTTTGTTTTTGTGTGTATTTTTGTCAGTCAGTCGTTTTTTTTTTCTCTCTCTCTCTCATTCATGTTTCTCTCTTTATCTTTCACTAAATTTACAAATTTACTGATTTTTAACATTGTATTGACTGACTCCTTGCTGAAGCCTTTGGGTTTCTAATACTTGTCTGTTCCAAAGGCTTGCTTATTAGGCCCGTAGTAAAGAACCTGTGGGGTGGGGCGTCGGGAAAATGTGACGGGTGTCGGGTGTAGGGCGTAGGATAAAATGTGACGGATAAATAAAATAAAATAGGTTAAATAAAATAAAATAGGATAAATAAAATAAAATAGAAAATGTGACGGGTGTCGGGTGTAGGGCGTAGGATAAAATGTCCTACACCCTACACCCGACACCCGTCACATTTTCCCGACGCCCCACCCCACAGGTTCTTTACTACGGGCCTTAGTTGTAAGTAATGATAATACTATAATGATGATGATGATGAGAGTAATAGTTGTACGAGTTATACAGTAATGATAATAATTATATGATAACTTTAATGATAATACTAACTAATTCTATCTTTATATTAATAATGAAGGCTAGTAAAATTACAGGCTTCAACTTTACAAGGCTTCCAAGAAATAGGCCACCAAAAATCAGGCACCAATCCACTCTCCACAATTGCCAAGAGTTTGTGTTGATTTGTATAAGGTTTCAAAGACAAATATCTTAACAATGAATCAGTACTGCAACCATGAACAGTACCCATTCAAATTGGATCTCTCGTGAGAATTTGTCTCTTATTTTTTCAGTTATTTGCCTCTGAAATATGGGCTCTTTTTGTAAACAGATGTCAGTTTGAGTATATGTGGAACAACCTAATTGTTAACCCTATCACAACGGTGTGTCACACTCGTGTGACACAGCCAAACTCCCGATGCCAGGGCGTCATGCCACCGTGACGATTACAATGCAATATTGCTGTCGCCCGGCATAGGGGTCTTCGCATAGCAAGTGCCCCGTCGGGAAAGGGTTAATGATATTGCTACCCTTATTGTTATTTTTTGCATTGTAAGTTATGATGATAAAAATCATTTCATCATAATTGTAATGAATAATTATGACCATGTTTCTGGAAGTCAGAGTATCTTCTTGATATTAATCTGACCATTTTATTAACCCACTCACTCCGGGGCGATTCTGGCTTTGCATGGTCGCAATGCCGGGGTTTTCGCTCTTTTGGGCGCACAAGTCACGAGCCTGGGCTGCCCGCTCGCTCACCCGAGCACCTACCTTGCCCAAATATCTCATCACTGGTGTCTGACGCAAAAGCCAC
>BOPN01001391.1:300369-303025 GCA_017312705.2 Penaeus japonicus
ATATATATATATATATATATATATATATATATATATATATAGACATAGGTATAAATAACAGTATGCGGTTACTTTATTGATGTACAAAATATCTATTTTGAGTAAAGCCTGTAAATAATTTTGAATTGGAAAAAGACAGAACTATAATATTCCACTGAGCTCATATACATCTGATACAATCCATTTCATAGTTCCTAGCGCGCGCGCGTGTGTGTGTGTGTGTCTGTGTGTGTACACACACACACACACACACACATATATATAATAATATATATAATATATATATATATATATATATATAATATTATGTAACAATAACGTATAACATATTGTAACAATATGTAACACAACATATGTATATGGCATATGAGGGGAGGAGAGAGGAGGAGAGGAGGAGGGCGGAGGAGGGGAGCTGTGGGATGGACAGATATATATATATATATATATATATATATGTATATAACATAATGTATGTGTGATTTTATATTAAATATGTAATAATATGTATATATATATGTATATAATAACAACATATATGTGTTTATATAACAACATATATATATATATATATATATATATATATATATGTATATATATATATATATATATCATATATATATATATGTACTCTCAATACATATGTGATAATGAGTATCTGCAAGAGAGAAAAAGAGAGAGAGAGAGAGAAAGAAAAAGAAGAAAGAAAGAAAGAGAGAGAGAGAGAAAGAAGAAAGAGCGCAAGAAGAGAGACAGATCCAATGCCATTACACAGCTTGGAAGACATAGCGTCCTAAAATCCGTACGTGACAGCAAAACTCTCCCCGTATCGGAGGCCCAGCCCAAACTCCGTCATGATCCTTGAACGGCAATTAAACTCATCATCAGTCCTTCACAGATATAAATTTCTAAAAATAGTAAAACACACAAAAAAACAAAACACAAAAATGTCTCTAGCTCTACAATGAGTGACTAAAAGGGAGTGGGAAAAATCAAATTATGTTGCAGAAGCTGCCTCGATCAGAAATAAAACTCATCCTGGAGTCTGTGTAAGCAAATCTATCCCCCGTCGGCAATGGGTTAACCCTCTCTAGACGGGTGGTACACTACTGTACTGCCCATTCTAGGCCCGTTCGGTGGGTGATGCCATACGGCGTTTATTTAATTGATTTAGGCCTATGCGTTCGAGAGCCCCGGCATTGTAACATGAAAGGCTGGAATGCCCCCGTCGTGAGTGGGTTAATATAAATGCACAGAGAGACAACCATGCACACATTCACTATAAAGACACACACACACATCCATACATATATATCAATGAATCATATGAACTGCAACTTCCCCATATTTACTTTTAAAAACGACAGTGTGCCCAGCCTTATCTTCCCATGTTAGATATCCTTTGCTAGTTCACCTAACCTAATTCTAGCCTAAACTATCCTAACCTAACTGAACCTATGCAGAATATTGAAACTTACTAGAATAAAGTGAAAAGCACTATTAAGAAAGAGGGAGGCTGCCAAGGAATTATATGGCATATATACAGGAATTGTTACTACACTCACTGAAATAAAAAAGTTTTCTGTATTATTCTATTTTTTTACCTTCAAAAATATAGAATTCCAATCCAGAGGTGTCTTATAACTATAGGAACCTACACTACATATATATATATATATATATATATATATAGTGAGAGAGAGAGAGAGAGTAGACATTCATCAAAGGAAAACTTAAAAGTGGATGAGAAGTTTTTAACACAATGAATCCAGAACACACAAGGGACAACCTTGATAATTCCAAGATTGGATTATCAGTGCCAAATATGGAGTCCAAGAATTGCAAATTGTCACTAAAATAGGTTCAGAGTATTTCTACAGGAAAATTAGACATTATCTGTCTTAGATTCTGGGAGAGACTAAAAAATAAGACCCCATTACAATGATAGAGATATTTCATATAAGTATGGAAGATCATTGAAGACTTAGCACCAAAGCCAAGAGGTGTAGAAGTAGGAATTAGAAAAAGGCATTCCCACAGGCAGAGAAGGATATGCAGAATCAGTTTCCTAAAAAATGTTCTTTAGCTATTTAAAGTGTCAAATGATATTAGAAATTTAAATTAAGTGTCTGACCAAATTCAATAGTAAATGAACCACCAACGGGAGTAACAGGAGGAGAGCTGGGACAAATTCCATCCCTTCCATTCATAGTCCAAGTTTTACAACCATACAACGAAGTAGACCAAGCAAAGCACTTTACTAATCTAGCTCTAATATTTATTCCTATTCCTATGTTTTTTACCATTTTTTTCAAATTTCCAAAGGCATATTTTGCTATGCCAATTCTCTTCTTCATTTCTTGATCACTTACACCATCTTCTGTTACTGGATTTCCGAGGTATTGGAATTTATTTACTTGTTTTATTTCATTCCCATCAATGTTCATTTGTACACTCAATTGTTCCTTTCTTTTTGTTATGCCCATTACCTCTGTTTTATTAAAATTGATTTTTAGACCTTAATCCTTCCATCAGACTTTGTAGTTTTTCCTTAGATTCAGCAATTAATGCTGTATCGTCTGCATATCGGATATTATTTACATTCATTCCCCCTATTTTAATTCCATCCATTTCTTTGATGTCTTGCATATATATATAT
>BOPN01001392.1:0-2500 GCA_017312705.2 Penaeus japonicus
TATATCCATATATATGTATGCATGTAATGTATGCATGTATGTATGTATGTATGTATGTATGCATGTATGCATGTATGCATGTATGCATGTATGTATATATGTATGTATGTATGTATGTATGTATGTATGTATGTATGTATGTATGTATGTATGTATGTATGTATGTTTGTATGTTTGTATGTATGTATGTATGTATGTATGAGATTATTGATATGTATTAAATAATTATAGCCGTTTAGATTTCTTTTATTCATGATCCAACAAGCTGTAAATTATTTTCTGTTTAATATATTTGTATTTTATAATAACAACTGTGGTGTTAATGATAAAATGGAGGTAACATACTGGTCTATGAGTTTTTTGTCTTGTGCTTGGCATTTATTAATTGAAAGTGAAAGTGTAATTGGGGAGATCACATCTAACGACACTGTCCTTGAAGATACAAATATGAGATTTGAAGTAACAAAAAGACTCAAGTTTCTCAGTAAACAATGGGGATCCTCCTGACTCATGTTTGATGTTTTTTTTTCAAATATGTTACTGGTAACATGACTTGAGTGAGTAGTACAAAATACTATGACAAAAAAATGAACCTCAAATTTACTGTATAATCACCGAAGATATAGTGATGGCCAAAGCCATTTATTAGATAAAAACACATTTTATACATGCATTAGTCTCTTATGTTGACAAATATTGTAATTGTTGTGATGCATACATGTGCTTCACAAATTACACCAAGCAAACAGTATTTTAGAATTCACTGCTGTTATATTGAATTTCAGAGTAATTTTAATAATCATTTATATTTATGCAATTTCTTTTTTATTTTCCATCCCACTCAAAAAATATATTCCACTCAATTTTTTGGCTAATAATGAGTTGGGGTAATGTAGCAAAAATTTGTTATCTATTGCTACAATCATAATTTCTTTTTGTTCTTTCTTAATTTTAATAACTTTCATCTAAATTGCATAGAAATGCGTAAAAATACTTTTTCATTCAGTTTTCTTCTTTCTTTCTTTTCTTTTATTAGTGATTATCTTGTTACATTTTTTAAAATGTATACTAATAGGCATAGCTTTCTGAAATTCTGGAAATAATAAATATATTGCAGCAACTCCAAAATTTTAACAGACTGATATCATCTACAATGTATATATTTCTCAATGACAAGTGGTAAAAAAAGAAGCAATAGGAATATGAGAATATTCTTGCTGGACAAAATGTATATAGAATTTTCCCGCGTACTCTTCTGGTAAAGTGCACTTCCCGAAGAAGACCTATCACACAAACATTGTCTAGATCATGATCTATGGAAGTATTCTGTCATCTACACTGTGCTGACTGTGAAATCTATATCAAATTATAAATACACTGTACGCTTATTGCTACACTTTTGTTTTAACTGGAATAAATAAGTACTTTTGCATCTATTCATATTTAACCCATTAACATAATTGAAGATTAAACACATTTGTAAAGAATGTACAATAGTTTTATCTTGTATCATCAATATCTGTCATAAAAGGAGTAAAATACACAGTGTGTACTGAATCCAATGTCCACTTCCACTTATACAAAATGTTTAGCTACATGCTGAACAGTTTTACAGAAAAAAGTAAAGTAAATATTCAATACATGGTAATATCATCTTGTATCAACATTCACCTGATCACAAATTCTACAATTTCAGCACACTTATCCACCATTTCAAATTTCTAATAAATTATTGCACATTAAATCAGGCCTGCTGCAGTTCATTTTACCAGAATCATTTTCATACATTGACTAAAAATACAATTCCTAAGTTTCTATTATATCTATAATATATTAATCTCTTCCTCAAAGTCAAGTTACCTGTTAATACAAAGAAACTTTATAGCCAAATTCTTCATATTTCAGTATTACGTAAACTGCCTGTCCCAAAGTCCCTTTTATCTTTACAAGGTATTGGTTTCCTCAGATTTTAAAACAAATAACCCTTTTTCAAAAAGCAAATACTGGCGATATATTTATCCAACAATTTACAATGTTCACAATATAAACAAATAAAGATTGGATCTTTACCAGCTGTCCCTAAGCCAACAAACAGATGCTGTTTCTGATGTTTTCGATCTCAACAATGAGGTCTGAAATTCTTTAACTATGCATGAAAAGTTTGGAATTGAATGTTTACACGTCTGAGTCTAAGCCCTTCAACTTTCGACAATTTCAAATAATTTTCTCTTCTTTACAATGAACTAGTTTTGAGAATTCCTTGACAATCATGGGTTAATTCAAAGAAAACTATCTTTCACACATCATTATTACCATAATTATTATGACCATTATCAAAAGAATGATAATGATGATGATGATAATGATGATGATGATGATGTTGTGGTGATGATGATGACAATAATAATGATGGTAATGATGATGATAATAACGATGGTGTTGATGATGATATTGGTAAGACTATAGTAGTAGTAGTAGCAGTGGTAATAATAATGATGAT
>BOPN01001392.1:7500-10000 GCA_017312705.2 Penaeus japonicus
AATTGAGGAAAAATAGCTAAAGAGAGACAGACAGACAAAGAGAGAGAGATAAAATATAGTGAGAAACCTCACAGGTATCTGCTTTTAAATATATATGTACATATATATATATATATATATATATATATATATATATATATATATATATATATATATATATATATATAAATATATATCAGAAAAGTATGAATACTTTTTCTAGTAACAAATACCTTTAAATCATTTCCATAAACAGAACTACCATAGAATTTCTTAGTTTTCCATTCCTTACCTATAAATAATCAGATTTTCTAACAGTCTTTGTTTTAGACTCTACTTACATTACTGAGCTGTCTTAAATGTCCTCTGGTTATGCTACATTTTAACATTCACAAACTAGTGAGCTATTCACATTCATACAAGAAGTATCAATGTGGCTAAAATTCAATGTAATGTGAAGAGCATTTGCTTTTCTTTTCCTAAAAAAATGAAAGGATTCTTGGAGACCTACATTTTCTTCAAAGTACAAGGAAAGTAAGCCTCTCTGATGCCCTTATCCAAGGCTCACAATTTCTTATCTTGTCACCAGCATGAATACAGAAACAATAACACTGGGCTGCATTTTTGTCTACAGGTGAGAAGGAATATGGCCAGAAGGTCATGAATGGCTATGGTTTCACTCATACCAATAGCGACAATAAACACTTAAATAGGTTCTTAACAAAACTATTCTAGTGTACATACATAATATTTTTGAGCTAATGGCTTTTTTTTTTACCACAGGCTTCATTATCATTAACTAAGCATTCATCACCTATGCCTGCAAGGAAAAAAGATATCCTTTGCAACTCTGATGATGATGATGGCAAGAAGCTGCACTGGACTTGTGGGAAAATTAGTGGCAATGAGCCCTGTTTTTTGTTTCTTTTTTTGGATAAACACTAAACTCTTTCTTGCTTCAATGTCCATATTAACTGCAGTGTTGTACATAAAGCTGAGAACCACTAATCTCACCACAGATCTAAGTTTTGCAGCTTTCTAGAAAAATGGGGTAAGAAGTATTATTACATGCATGGCACAAACCCTTAGCATACTATGTTATTTACAGGTATTACCATTTGTGCAGATTGTCTACTAGAAGTTGAGCCAAGCAAAGCAAATAAACAAAGACAATTTCATAATTTGCAAGAACATGAATGTCTCTCATCAGTTACATAAATTAAAGAGGAATGAAGAGTTGTTGTTTTTTTTGAGCCTACAAAAGTTCAGTATTCACAAAAAAAGAAATGAATCTCAAAATAGAAGTAGAAGGTCAAGATCAGAAGCAAAGTTTCAGGAAAACGAAAAACAATCTATTCGTTTTACACAGGTTTTTGGGCGAAATTTAGGAATATATTTCTCAAGTCGTTACTCTAATAACCAAAATAAAATGAAAAGTAATGAATGAGATAACAAAAGGCCTATTCCAAAATATTTAGACCCAAGCTTTCCTTGTGACAGAATCCTGGGCCAAGTTCACATCAGTCATCTAGGGCCATATTCACAAGACTCACAAGACAGTTGCTCAAACACACCACAGAAACAACTATATCACAGAAGGGGTGGGGAGTTGGTGCTAAATCAGTAGCAAAGGAAAGAGAACTTGTGCACTGTGGTTCCCAACAAACTGGTATAGAGAAGCTTTCTCTCAGAGGAATATGTGATTCTCTTTATGCCACTTAACTTATCATGTGGGTGCAAGTAAATCAAGGAGTTTGTAAGAAGACTTGGAATGAGGAATGAGTCTCCACAAAAGAAAAAAAAAGAAAAAAAAGAAAAAAAAGAAGAGGAAGAAGAAGAAGAAGAAGGAGTGGTTATCTGAGGGGAGAAGTACTTAGTAATTGTAATATCAAAGTAGCAAGTTTTTTAAAACTGTACACCAGTCTTTTCCTGGGAAGAGTACATGACTCAATGGAGAACATACAGCACACTTTCCCCCACAGCACACCAGAATGACTAGTGCACTGGAATGCTTGTGTTATAATCACCCATTAGGAACCTTAGGGGGATATCACCCTGAATGGATCACTAATACAGTATGGAACACCTGCCATGTCAAAGAGAGGGAGGGGAAAATCGGGTAGCTAGTTGGATGCACCTTTCTTTATAAACAATCATAAAAATACTTTTTTCTCAACATCATTATTGTGGATCAGCTATCAAACCCTCAGAATGATCTGCTCAAAGTTGTTCTTTGATTTAAGATTTCCATAACCTGCAGTTATCCGGACTATTCACATCCATGCGCCTGTTCTTTTCCCTAAGTTCAACATGGGAAAATGAGCTTTAATGAAACAAGGACTAAGACTCATACTGGCTGATCTCAGACCCAACTCCAGGCACTTACATAGTAAATACATATCATTAAGATTCAGACAATGAAAAGATTGGTGCTTCTACCTAAAACATGAATCCCGCAAATCATTTTAGGAAAAGCTTTGCGAGATGAATTCATAAATACAATTTTACAATTTCCTTCACA
>BOPN01001392.1:17500-27500 GCA_017312705.2 Penaeus japonicus
GCTTTTCCTAGGAGGGATCAAGCGCTTTGCCTCGCTCTCCACGACACGTCAAAAAAAAAAAAAAAAAAAAAAAAAAAGGCAACGCTAACAGCAGTCGCCCGACAACAATTTGCAACAGGTCATTAAAAGAAACTGGCACCGCCGCCGCCGTCTGAATCACGAGAAATCCCGCGCTATAACGAGAGAAAAAAGAACAAGCGAGAGAGAGAGAGAAAAAAGGAGGTCGGTCGGTCTCTCCATCAAACGAGCTCGTTAGCCTCGCCGGCAGGATTGCGACACCTGCAACTTCTTCTTTTTTTTTGCGTCGCATGGCACTCGTGTTCTGGAGACTCGCGGATTGGCCATTAGATTAAGCACGAAAGAAATTACACTTAAGGAGCAGCACCTTTGCAAGGCATCAGAGTTCACACGAAAAAGAAAGAAAGAAAGAAAGAAAAAAAACACGGGGACTTTTCGTGCTTAATTCCTACTCCATCTCCACCCACTTCCACTTCCCCCTCCCCTTCCCCTTCCCCTTTCCCTTCCCCTTCCCCACCCTCTACTTCCTAAATGTCCTGTTTCTCCTACGAGGCCCTGGCCTCTTACGGCCTGGGGACCACCACTTTAAACTCCTTGAGAGAGCGCGTGGAGTAGGCGGAAACAATTAAAGATTGCGCAGGTACAACACTTGTGTGTTTTCTTTTTATAATGGCTCCTGCTCTCTTTTCTTCGGTCCTGCGGGCCTCGGCACTCTCAGACACCCTCGCCCGCTGCTTGCCGTCCCCTCGCGTGAAAGGTCCAAACTCCCTCTCTTTCTTGATAACTGGCACGTGACACCCCGCCCCTCCCAACAACTGTCCGCGCAGCTGCTTGTCTAGTCCTGATCTTGCGATTAAAAGCACCGGTTCGTCGGCAGCTTGAGAACGTGTTCCTACATCGCCATACGACGTGAAGACTCACATCCTAGGCCAAGATAGCTTACCATCCCTATAAAAAAAAAGAAAGCCGTCCATAAACGAAGACAAATCTTATCAAATCAGTTTCTAAATACTGCAGAATGCACGTCTCCCAAACTATGCTATCGACCAGCTCGCCGGGAGAAAGGTCAATTTGTCATCAATCAAAAGTCCATTATTGACTTTCCTTGCACGATCGTCTGCCGAAGGAATCAGCAAACAGCCAGAGTATATATAAACCTTCGCTTCTATTACTGTCCTTTCCAACAGAGACAGATGATGCGCATGTAAGCTCCCAAACCGCCCATCGAAGAAAATAGCTGAGCTGTTATTTACTCTGAAACAATGCATATCGCAGGTAACATACCCTCCCACCTGTTTCCCCAAGACTCCCTGCCCCCTTGCCCTACCCCTTCGGAATTCAAGCTGGGTCATCCTTCGAGACCTCAACGAACTGCAAAGGTGACATGACACAAGAGCCCACGGGGTGCAGATCACAGCCCAAACCTTGCTAAGGTCATCCAGTCTCCACTGGACACGCAGCTAAGGCAGAAGGTGCACAGAGGACTTGCACTGGAATATGAAACCTTTGCACTTGGATAACAGTCTATATTGGCAACGTAAACGCGGTCGTCGTAATGATAATGAAACGAAGCTGCAGACGAAGGCGCATAACAAGAAACAACCCTTCTATAAACAAAAGCAAATGCCCCCGAAGGTCACTCGCGTAAACATCAGAGCACCAAAGAAAACAGCGCTGTTTCAAACACAAACCTCAATAATAATAACGGTAACACTAAAAGTCGCGAAAGTGGTTTACGTTCTCGTGACAAGGTAAACATCACGTCAATGGATACGCCGGGAATGTTTGGTCTGAGACGTGCTGAGAAAGTGCTCGGGGTCTGGGGGTCTGGGGGACGGGGGAATGGGGGGATGGGGGTCGGGGGTATGGGGGTCGGGGGTCTAGGGGACGGGGGTCGGGGGTATTAGAGTAAGGGGTATGGGGGTATGGGGTATAGGGCATATGTGGGACTGAAGGATCTGGAGGTCTGGAGGTTAGGAGACTTGGAGTCAGGGAAACGAGAGTCCATAACAGATAGAATTTCATCCTAAAAAGTAATAATATGTAATAATAATAATAATAAACTGAAAATCTTGAATTTCGGATCTAAACCTACTAGTGGTACCACACTCTTCAATATTCAAAATAACAAATCCCAAATATGATTTTCACTGTGATCATTCCAGCAAGAATACCACACTGCACATATTCACAGGAAATAAAATAAAAAGAATAAATGAAATAAAATAAAATAACACGTAATGTCTGACGAATAAGAAAACAAAGAAATTCAAGAAAGTCCGTTAACATTAATGGTGACATCCCGATGGAAGATCATAATTACAAACATCATCGGGCGATCGTGACGGCGAAGTAATCACGTTAATCTACAAAAAGCAACCGATGCAAATGAACACAGAAGAACAAGTCTAAATCAAACAACAAAAACACACGATCAGAGCAAAGAAACAAACAAACAACCACGACCCAACCCGCGAAAGAGCGAAGAAAAAGCACAATGCCTGGAGGCCGGATTACTGCCCCTTAATTAGACCCTTGAACGCCGTCGCCATCGGAACTATGACCGCCACCGCCCACCCTCGAAGAGAGCGATGCCCACGGAGGCCGCAGGGGAAGGCGGGCGGGGGGAGGGGGAACGGCAGGAGGGGGAGCGGGAGGAGGAGGAGGAGGAGGGACAGGAGGAGGAGGAGGAGGGACAGGAGGAGGAGGAGGAGGGACAGGAGGAGGAGGAGGAGGGACAGGAGGAGGAGAAGGAGGAGGAGGGACAGGAGGTGGAGGAGGAGGAGGAAGGTCAGGAGGAGGAGTGGTAGTGGTGGAGGAGTGGGAGGAGTAGGAGGAGAAGGAGGAGAGGGAGGAGGACGAGGAGGAGGAGGGACAGGAGGAGGATGAGGAGGAGGGGTAGGGGTGGAGGAGGGGGAGGGGGGAGGAGGAGGAGGAGGGGGGGGGGGGGGGGGAGGAGGAGGGGGAGGGGGAGGGAGAGGGGGAGGGGGAGGGGGAGGGGGAGGAGGGGGGGGAGGAGGACAAGGAGGAGGAGGGACAGGAGGAGGAGGAGGAGGAGGACAGGAGGAGGAGGAGGAGGAGGAGAGACAGGAGGAGGAGGAGGAGGAGGAGGGGGGGGGGGGGGGGGGGGGGGGGGAGGAGGGAGGGAGGGGGGAGGAGGGAGGAGGAGGAGGGGGGGGGAGGAGGGGGAGGAGGAGGGGAGGGTGAGTGGGGGATGGAGGAGGACGAGGAGGAGGAGGAGGAGAATGAGAAAGAGGAGGAGGAGAATGAGAAAGAGGAGGAGGAGGGACAGGAGGAGGAGGAAAAGGGACAGGAGGAGGAGGAGGAGGAGGAGGAGGAGGAGGAGGAGGGGGAGGGGGAGGGGGAGGGGGAGGAGGAGGAGGAGGAGGAGGAGGGGGAGGGGGAGGGGGAGGAGGAGGGGGAGGAGGAGGAGGAGGAGGGAGAGGAGGAGGAGGAGGAGGAGGAGGAGGAGGAGGAGGAGGAGGAGGGGAAGGCGAGTGGGGGATGGAGGAAGACGAGGAGGAGGAGAATGAGAAAGAGGAGGAGGAGGAGGGACAGGAGGAGGAGGAAAAGGGACAGGAGGAGGAGGAGTAGGAGTAGGAGGGACAGGAGGAGGAGGAGGAGGAGGAGGAGGAGGAGGAGGAGGAGGAGGAGGAGGAGGAGGAGGAGGAGGAAGAGGGAGGACGAGAAAGAGGAAGAGGGAGGAAGAGGAGGAGGAGGAAGAGGAGGAGGAGGAGGAGGAAAAACGGGAGAAGGAGGAGGTGGAGGAGCAGGAGAAGGAGGAGGTGGAGGAGCAGGAGAGGGAGGAGAGGGTGAGGGAAGGGAAGGGAAGGGAAGGGAAGGGAAGGGAAGGGAATGGAAGGAGAGGGAAGGGGTGGGAAGGGAATGGAAGGGAAAGGGCAGGGAAGGGGAAGAGGAAGGAAAGGGGAAAGGAAGGGGAAGGGGAAGGAGAAGGGGAAGGGGAAGGGGAAGGGGAAGGGGAAGGGGAAGGGGAACGGGATGGAGAGAGGGGAACGGGATGGAGAGAAGGGAGCGGAGGGAGGAGGACGGGAGTGGGGGAGTGGGGGAGGGGAGGGGAGTGGGGGAGTGGGGGGAGGGGAGGGGAGCGGGGGAAGGGAAGGGGAAAGGATGGGAAGGGAAGGGAAGGGAAGGGAAGGGAAGGGAAGGGAAGGGAAGGGAAGGGAAGGGAAGGGAAGGGAAGGGAACGGGATGGAGAGAGGGGGGGGGGCGAGGAGGGGAGAGGGGGGCGAGGGGAGGGGAGCGGGGGATGCGGGGGGAGCAGGAGGAGGAGGAGGAGGAGGAGGAGGAGGAGGAGGAGGAGGAGGAGGAGGAGGAGGAGGAGGAGGAGGAGGAGGAGTTGGAGGAGGAGCGGGAGCCAGCCACTGGGATGATGGAGGCGCGCGTGCCGGAGGTGCCCTGTTGCATATGGTGATCAATACTGCTAGCCACCACGTCCTCCACCCTCCATCCACCACCCTCCTTCCACCTTTCCACCCTTCCTCCCTTCGTGCTCTTCCGCGTGCTCTTCCGCCTCCTCCTCCCCTTTCTCCCCTTCCTCCCCTTCCTCCCCTTCCTCAGCCTCGGAGCCACGTGTTCTGTTCCACCCTTTTCCCCATTGTCCGCCACGCTCTCCGCCGCTCTCTCGGCCTTCTCTGTCCCCTGACTCTTATCCCCTGCCCCTTATCCCCTGTCCCCTGTCCCTGCCCCTGCCCCTCCCCTCACCATCCTTCCGCCCCTCTAATCAGGCGACTATCGACTATCATCAAGCCTTCCTTAATCCGACGTTGTCACACTAAGATCCACGTAATCCCACGGATCGCCACCCTAGGATTAAGGACCCAGAGTCATCGAGATGAATCAGGGTCACTAAGATCCAGGGGTCTTGCGGATGACACCCACAGTGCCACAGTGCCACGCAGCGCCGACCTCCTCCTGAAAGGGGCTACCCGCATCAGTCAGCCTAACTCTGCGCCGCCACTTACACAACCTATGATTTTCCTCTTCTTCTCCACCTTCCCCCTTCTTATTTTTCTTATTTTGTTTCTCCTTTTCTGAGGCACTCTCGTGTCCTCAACTCTCGGAATCCTGCACCACGCCACCAAGAGGATTAAAACACAGAACTCATTTCTATTGGTGGGGGTTGGGGTGGGGTAGGGTGGGGTGAGATGGAGAGGGGACAAACACACCTGACTAGAGGAAGAACAAAGAACACGTGAGGGGCGCTATACGAACCTGGACAATCTTGGTCATCTCCTGCACGTCGATAACGCCGTTACCGTCTACGTCGTACATGCGGAAGGCCCATTTGAGCTTCTCTTCCGGCGTGCCCGCGCTCGTCACGTCGATGGCCAACAGGAATTCCTGCAAACACAAAACACATGGGGATTAGTTCTCTGCTCATTTATTGATTTCATTTAATATTCTGTTCTTCTTTTCTTTCGTTTTTGAGGGTGAGGATGGTCTATGCTGGCTGATCTCTCCAGCTTCTCAAGTTCCCGCTCTCTCTCTGTCTGTCTTTGCATCTGAATCACTAATTGTCTAAACTACAGAACACTGCCTGCTCGTCCGTCTCCACCTAGCACAAGCGTCCCCGCGCCGCTCATTCCGAGCACTAATGCTGCGGCAAAAGAGCCTCCCTGGAGCGAAATGATAATTCAGATGCCTTGGCGCCAGACTGATGGGAGCGTCTAGGTGAAGCATCTCCCTCGGACCTCACTCTCGCCCCGCATTCCTTGCCTACTGAGACTGAGAGAGAGAGAGAGAGAGAGAGAGAGAGAGAGAGAGAGAGAGAGAGAGAGAGAGAGAGAGAGAAAGAGAGAGAGAGAGAGCGAAGAGAGAGAGAGGGGAGGAGGTGAGGAACGAGAGAGAGAGAGAAAGAGAGAGAGAGAGAGAGAGAGAGAGAGAGAGAGAGAGAGAGAGAGAGAGAGAGAGAGAGAGAGAGAGAGAGAGGGAGGGGGGACAAATGAGACAATATACCGAGTAGTGTCAGAAAACACACGAGGGTGCACAATGTAAACGTAACAACGACCGACAGACAATCCCAGGGAGATAACTAGGCGCTGCCATTTCCCGGGCTCTCACGCCTCCCTCACCGACAGGGGACAGGGCGATGGAGGGCAGTCGGCCGTTCGCTATCCCTCTCGGGTCCTCTCTGTCTCCGCCCCTCTCATCATCTTTTCAGACTTTCTCTCCCTCTCTCAGGGAGAGAAAAAGAAGGAAGGAAATGGGGAGGAGAATGAGAGTAAGCGAATGAATGAAGGTAAAGAACTAAAGACGAGACCGATCCCTATATGAGTTGGAGTGGAGGGGAGGGGAGGGGAGGGAGGGGAGGGGAGGGAGGGGAGGGAAGGGAAGGAGAGGGGAGAGGGGAGAGGGAGAGAGTAGATGAATGCTGAGGAGGGGTAAGAGGGGAGGGAAGAGAGGAGAGGAAGAGGGCGTGAGAGGGAGAAGGGGTACGAGGAAAGGAGTGTTCGAGGGGAGGAGGGCTAACAGAAGGGAGAGAGGAAAAGGGGATACAAGGGAGGGAGGAAAGGGCAAGAGAGGGGAGAGAGGAGAGGGAAACACTGGGGGAGAGATGGAAAATGGAACTGGGAGGGAAGGAGAAGAGAAGAGGGAGGAAAGAAGGGGGATAAGAGATGAAGATAAGAAAATCGGGAGAGAAGGAAAGACACAAGGGAGAAGGAAATGAGAAGGAATAAGAAATAAGATAAAAAGGGAAAAGGGAGGGAGAAAAGAAGGGAAGAAATAAAGCAAAAAGAAGATAAAGAAATAAAGATAAAAAGAAGACAAAATGAAAAGAAAGAGGGAAAAATGAAGAAGACAGAAGAAAAGGAAAGAGAAAAAAAATGAAGAAGACAGAAGAAAAGGAAAGAGAAAAAAAATGCAGAAGACAGAAGAAAATGAAAGAAATAGAAGAGAGCAGAAGTTGACGAAGAATAATAATACAGAAGAAAAAGAAAGAAAGAGAAGAGAGATGAAGAAGAAGAGGAAGAAGAAAAGAGGGGGATTTAAAAGGTGGTAATGAGAAGAGGTGAGGAGGATGAAATGCGAAGGAAGGAAGGAAGGGATAGAACTAACCCGCGCCTTGAAAGCCAGATGATACTCGGACGGCGATCAGAATCCGTGAATGGCCTACTAAGAGTACACAGAGAGAGAAAGAGAGAGAGAGAGAGAGAGAGAGAGAGAGAGAGAGAGAGAGAGAGAGAGAGAGAGAGAGAGAGAGAGAGAGAGAGAGAGAGAGAGAGGGAGAGAGAGAGAGAGAGGGAGAGAGAAAATGAGAGAGAATGTGAGAATGAGAGAGAATGAGAGAGAGAGAGAGAGAGAGAGAGAGAGAGAGAGAGAGAGAGAGAGAGAGAGAGAGAGAGAGAGAGAGAGAGAGAGAGAGAGAGAGAGAGAGAGAGGGGGGGAGAGAGAGAGAGAGAGAGAGAGAGAGAGAGAGAGAGAGAGAGAGAGAGAGAGAGAGAGAGAGAGAAAGAGAGAGGGAGAGAGAGAGAGAGAGGGAGAGAGAGAGAGAGAGAGAGAGAGAGAGAGAGAGAGAGAGAGAGAGAGAGAGAGAGAGAGAGAGAGAGAGAGAGAAGAGGAGAGAGAGAGAGAGAGAGAGAGAGAGAGAGAGAGAGAGAGAGAGAGAGAGAGAGAGAGAGAAAGAGAGATATGTACAAAGAAAGTTTAGGTTCTGAAACGCTATTTTGTTAACTAAGTTGGTAAAGAAACTCTGTAAACTCGACGAAGACGCCTCCAGAGATCTCGTCCCGGTTGTGGTCGGAGGGAGATGACGGACAGGGAAGGTGGAGATGGAGATGGAGATGGAAGGTGGAGATGGAGATGGAAGGTGGAGATGGAGATGGAAAGGGAAAGGGGAGTGGAGAGGGAAGGTGAAGATGGAGATGGAGATGGAGATGGAGAGGGAAAGGGGAGATGGAGAGGGAAGGTGGAGATGGAGATGGAGATGGAGATGGAGATGGAGATGTAAAATGGAGATGGGCAGAAAAGGTGAAATGGAAAAGGAAAGTGGAGAATGGAGATGGAGAGGGAAGGCACACATACACATGCACACACGCGTACATAATGATGAACCACTACAACAGATCATAAGGAAGGCCTCAGTAATTGAAAATAGTAACCAGCCAAGTCTATAACATTAGATGACAGAGATGTAGACAGACAGACAGACATCGAGCGAGAGGGAGGGAGGGAGGGAGAGAGAGAGAGAGAGAGAGAGAGAGAGAGAGAGAGAGAGAGAGAGAGAGAGAAAGAGAGAGAGAGAATCCCGAAGGAAGAGCCAAACTAAAGACTGAAAAAGTGCAACCGGTCAGCAGCCTCCAGCGTCGCCACGGGAGGACGAGCAGTCGCTGCAAATCCTCGCCCTGCAAACACCACACTTTGCAAAAGCGGTAGAAAATGTTTCCCAAAACGGAGAGAAAGATCGCCTCACAGATCCCAGGAATCTCAAGAAATGAAACTCGAATTTGAAAAGCGAAGAAGGAGAAAAAGGGAGGTTTTGAATTCCCTCTGCCCAGCCCACCGCCACAGAAGGGTGCGAGGGAGCGAGAGGGTGAGAGGGAAGAGAGGGAGAGAGGGTGAGAGAGGGCCAGAGGGTGAGAGGGTGAGAGGGCGAGAGGGTGAGAGGGTGAGAGGGCGAGAGGTGCGAGAGGGTGAGAGGGTGAGAGGGTGAGAGGGAGAGAGGGTGAGAGAGGGCGAGAGGACGAGAGGGTGAGAGGGTGAGAGGGTGAGAGGGCGAGAGGGTAAGAGGGTGAGAGGGGAAGAGGGCGAGAGGGCGAGAGGGTGAGAGGGCGAGAGGGTGAGAGGGCGAGAGGGTGAGAGAGGGCGAGAGGGCGAGAGGGCGAGAGGGTGAGAGGGCGAGAGGGTGAGAGGGCGAGAGGGTGAGAGGGCGAGAGGGTGAGAGGGCGAGAGGGCAAGAGGGCGGGAGGGCAGGAAAAGGGGGAGAGCACGAGGGCGCATGGCCAGGAAGTGCCCGAGACGCCCGCAGGCGGAAAATCACGTCCTCTAATCAGAGTTACCTGCGTGAATACTTGGCCTCCCGCAGTGATCCCTCCCTCCCTCCCTCCCTCCCTCCCTCCCTCCCTCCCTCCCTCCCTCCCTCTTCCCCTCTCTCCCTCCCTCCCTCCCTCCCTCCCTCCCTCCCTCCCTCCCTCCCTCCCTCGTGGAAAGGGGAGACCCGAAATGGAAGGAGGAGAAAGCGAAGGCGAAGGAGAAATTGGAAATGGCAGAGGCCGATTATAATATTCGATGACAATATTCTACAAAGAAAAGAATAATGAAAATCAGAGAAGCAAAAATCTTAAAGAGCTCCAGGATCCTTGCGCCATGCTAAAAGAAAACTTTTGATTGAAGCCTGAAAAAAAAGTAATTTCATTGCATTTGCAAAACCCTTTTGCAAGCAGAGCGTCGGCTTTGATTCCTGAAGGATATGTACAAAGAAAGTTTAGGTTCTGAAACGCTATTTTGTTAACTAAGTTGGTAAAGAAACTCTGTAAACTCGACGAAGACGCCTCCAGAGATCTCGTCCCGGTTGTGGTCGGAGGGAGATGACGGACAGGGAAGGTGGAGATGGAGATGGAGATGGAGATGGAGAGGGAAGGTGGAGATGGAGATGGAGATGGAGAGGGAAGGTGGAGATGGAGATGGAAAGGGAAAGGGGAGTGGAGAGGGAAGGTGGAGATGGAGATGGAGATGGAGATGGAGATGGAGAGGGATGGTGGAGATGGAGATGGAAAGGGAAAGGGGAGTGGAGAGGGAAGGTGGAGATGGAGATGGAGATGGAGATGGAGATGGAAAATGGAGATGGGCAGAGAAGGTGAAATGGAAAAGGAAAGTGGAGAATGGAGATGGAGAGGGAAGCCACACATATACACATGCACACACGCGTACATAATGATGAACCACTACAACGATCATAAGGAAGGCCTCAGTAATTGAAAATAGTAACCAGCCAAGTCTATAACATTAGATGACAGAGATGTAG
>BOPN01001392.1:40000-42500 GCA_017312705.2 Penaeus japonicus
ATTGACTCTCAAAACTACTCGCGCATGCAACAGCCAGTCCTCCTCTCCACTTTTTTTGTATTTTCCTTCTATTTTTTATTGTCTCTCCCTGTTTTACTTACATTTATAGTCGAAGGAAACGAAACAGAGCGATGGAAAATCTATAACTTGACAACAACAGGACTCCAGCGACAGCAAAGTAGGACCCAGAGACCAGTTCTTCCAGTCGGAGAGTTGGAAGAGGAGGCACTCGGGGCGTCCCTAAATGCCTTTCAGAAGCGACAGGGAAGTCGTAACTCAGTGACACAACGTAAATCCCCGCGGCGCAGTGGCGCTCGTCCCTCGCAGGGCCCTCGCGCCTTTAGGGACAATTTAATGAAGTAATATCTCAAGCCGTAAAAGATGAGCCTCCTTCCCCTCGCCGACAATCCCGCACTTCGTACCGCCCCGAGGCACGCAACAAATAACCTGAGGCTGGCTCTCGCATTTCCTCCATTATTTCGTAGGGCGGCATCAGGATGTTTCCCGGCCAAATGATAAAATGCAGGATCCCTTCGGCGCGGAAAGCTTTTGCAACCCTCTCTCTCTCTCTCTCTCTCTGCCTCGCGTTCCCTTTCATCACAAAGCTACAATCGTCGAAGCGAGGCGAAGACGCGGAAGCGTTCTCAAAGGAGAGCGGCAGAAGGCCAGCGGGCATCGTCCATAACGGCGGCGGCCGAAAGTGGGCGCCATTCTCGTAACTCTTCCGGCACTGGGACGACGTGAATAGTACGTCGCCTCCGCGCGTCGCTCGCTCGCTCTCGCCGGCTACCTGGGAGCGCCTCGGGAAAACGCGCTCGATCACGATAAACCAGGATGTCACAGCCTGGCAAACAGGTAAAAAGGATTCGCCGGGACGTAACATATCTAAAGCGACAGAAAAACACTGACATTGAAGCATGTTTTCACATTTTCCTAAGAAACTTATTTACCAAAGAAGCAACATTGCTCCAAAACAAAATTCTACTCTTGCCATCTCGGGGGGCCACTCCGAGCGCAGGGACAGGTGACACTAAGGCGCCATCACAAGCTCTGACACAACATTAATAACGGGACTCAAGGCAAACGAGAGCGCGGTGACGGGATTGTGAAGACAGCCTCAACAGTGACACCAGCCACAGTGCCAAGAGAGCCGAGGCGGCAAGCGAACAGTTGGGGGATGGCAACCAGCGAGGCATTGAGTGGCACTCGTGACGGCGGGCAGACGAGGCAAGAGAGGCAAGCGAGGCAAGCGGGGAGGCTACACATCAGGGCTATAATCACGTGGGATGCCGACGACGACAACCGCGATGGACACGCCGTAATCACTGCGTTGAAAGACCCTCCATCACGCCGCTAATACGCTCCGAGCACCCGCGCGCTTGTCGAACAAAAGGGCGGGACACGGAGTATTTGCGAAAGAGAATTGCATTACCATCAGGCGAGGCGAATTCAACAGGCCGTACTCTATGACGCGCGGTCGTATCGTCTGACGAGTCTGCTGCCGCCGCCTGTTCCTCGCTAAAAAAAAAACGCAACAAAATATGGAAGCGGAGGTTTCCACGTCTTCCCTAACGGATCCCCCAACATTTACATGCCATCAGACACAAAGCCCCCTTCCCTAGCACCATTGTGTCAGATTCCAGGGGCGAGTCTGCAAATTGGTTCGTGTGCAAATATCCTGCAAAACAACTTCCGTCAGCCATTAGCATTTATAAAACTCCCAAGCTTCTCTCGCTCTATTTTCTTTCTGATACTTTCTACCACTCCCTCTTGTACATTACAACAGGTTATATTTGCTAGCTGGGGGGGGGGGGGAGTGCATATAACACCGAAATATTAGTATACCAGCATATATTGTCAGAATCCAATGCGATCACATGCAATAATATAAAAATCTATACTTATATGTGTAACCATCCCTACCTAAATATATATATATATATAAATATATATATATATATATATATATATATATATATATATATATATATATACAGCCATTGAAGTGTGGCTCTCTCAATTGTATCCTACATGCGAAATTCGGACATTACAGATTTAGTTGCGTACGAGAATTTCAAAAAAGGACATTGGAATGACAATCTATCATCAGTCGCCATACATCGCAGTTTCCGCAATTTGCAACGATATCGGCAAATGCATGTATACATTCGGTGTCGGCTTTAACAAGACGCAAAACCATGATTGAAGTGTATCATGGAAAAAAATACTAAAAAATCATCTCTTTCTCATTCTCTCATTCTGTGTCTGTCTCTTTGTGAGTGTGAGTGTGAGTGTGAGTGTGAGTGTGAGTGTGAGTGTGAGTGTGAGTGTGCGTGTGCGTGTGCGTGTGCGTGTGCGTGTGCGTGTGTATGCGTGCGCGTGCAAAATTCTTGATTCTCTCTTCCCTTGATTTTTCTCTTCGCTCCTAAACTCGGCTGGACAGAAATGGCAAGGATAACTATTCGTACACAAGTTATCATAACAATCAAACTCACTGATA
>BOPN01001392.1:55000-57500 GCA_017312705.2 Penaeus japonicus
GTGACGTCATTATCCCAGCCACATCTAACATCCTCGACACCCGCTCCTTCTCCCCGTCCATCTTCATTCACCTCAATTCTCCTTAGCCTCCATTTTCCCCCTCTTTTGATTGTCAGGTATCGATCGAGCGAGACGTCGTCATCCCGTCGGGTTTGTTTCGACCCTACACAGGCTATATGCTTTTCCCCTCCTCTCCCCTTTCTTTCCTTTCTCTCTCTCCTTTCTTTCGTTTCTCTCCCATTTCTTGCGTTTTCCTTTCTCGCTTTTCGAGATCTTTCTACACCTCTTCCTCCTCTTTCGTCATTTATCTCTCTTCGCTCACTTTTTCCCCTTCGTGCTCTTCCTCTCCCTCCACCTTTACTGCTCTCCTTCCATTGCCACTGCCCCCCCCCCCCTCTCCTTCCACTCGCATCGACCACCTCCTTACGTATACTTTCTCTCCAGTCACGCGAGCGAGAGAACGCACGCCCAGGAACGCAATCTCTCGTAGGTACATTTGCAAGGCGTTCCGTCCTCATCCCCATCCTCGCCCCGACCCCGTACTCGTCCTCATCCCCATCCCCATCCCCATCCCCATCCCCGCCCCACGTGCCTGCGCCGTACCCGCGTGCCCTGGATAAGAGCAATTATATCCCCGGCAACATTTGCAGCGATGCGATGCAGGGATCGATTATTTCATCCTCTCGCTGCACAATGGGTTCTCTTCCCTGCAGGCTTGTCGTCCGCATCTTGGGGGTTTCCGCTATTCAAGCTCATCACCCTTGAGCACACGGGGCTCAGCGACCCCCTCCCCCTCCCCCTCCACCTCCCTTCGCGTCCTTCCACCAGTTCCCTTCGCCTCCTTCAGGCTCTCTAAATGATCTGTGCTACGGCTCCCGTTCTTGCTGAATAATAACTACTTGTGTTGCAATGCGGGCTGCCATTTGCCAACACCACCGCCGTTGTCAATACCGAGGAACAGCTTTCGTGCCAATGGTGGTAAGCAGGGAGGCGTTGCGATCCCAGTAACGGCTCCGGGAACAAAAGGATGCGCTGCAATCAAAGGCAATTCACTTGGAGTAAGCGGCTTACTCAAAGTAATATCTTTGGAAGAAGCAGAGGGGCGCGCCGAGCCGCCCGCCTCCCTTGCAGGCGGCCACACCTTTCCTCCGTCAGCTCCTCCGCAGCCGAAACCACATTTAGTCCTTCGCCTCCGCTGCTCAAAGGAAAGGAAGCCGCAAAGGCGAGGCGGCCCAGTCTCTCTGGGACGAGCTAAAGGGAACGCTTCTGAAGGCGTGCTCAAGAAACATGTGCCAAACCGCGTCTACCATTCTGGGCAGAGCAAAGCGTCAAGCACTCCCGGGAAAAAAGGGCCACGAGAGAAAATCCTACGCAAAATATTCATCGTGTACATTGCACAAAAGTAAACAACACAAAAGATAACCTAGCAGTAATTACAGACATTTCGCACATCATCCTCTCTTTCGCTTTCCTCTCCCTCTATCTATCTTTATCTCTTCCCTTTCCAGAAACTGAATGATAAACAGCACATAACAAGAGGCACCCGCCACTTGCTCCCGAGTGCCCCGGTGCGGTCGGTGTGGCATGTTCCTTTGCCAAACGGACCGTGATAAACATCCCGAGCCAAGCTGTGTGATACGCATCCTAGCCCATTATAATGACATATTCTACGATATGCAACTCAGTTCACAAGAGCCCTAGGAAGCAGCCTCAGGTGTGCAAAATAGCTTCACTGCTGACGTTGCACGTCATGTCATTATCAACTGACAGAAACGCTAGTGGCAGCATTTCGATTCCGGTGACAGCTATGCATCAAAAATATATCTCCCAGTCTTTATGTCAAAAGTCCTTATAAAATGCAATAGCAATGATTAACACCTATAATATATGTAAATGAAAAATATAAATGTGTTTATAACAGCAGCAAGCTAATCGGTGGCGAGGAGAGAGAAAAAGAAGAGAAAGAAAGAAATGACTCCGAAATGTACCCAGGCAAGGACGAGAAGTTCAAAAGACCCCCCTGACCCTATCCCTGCAGGATTTCAGATAGGATACGACCCCGGACGTTGCCCGATTACAAGGCTCCTCCTGTCTTCCTGGAGAATTACCCCTACGGCGTGGCGGGGGCATCAGGCAAATCCTGCAGGACGACCACAGTGGCCTAAGTACAGCTTGGTTTACGACACTCAAAATTTCCTGGTGCTCGAAAAAGGAAAAAAAAAAAACAATAGAATACTTCCCTGGCCAAAAAAGGAACCCTAGGAAGAGAGAAACGCGGACCGAGTTGGTTGTCTAGGCGCTCCTGTGCGAGGAGGATAGATCTGCTGTAATCTTCGCTAAGTTCCTCGGCCGCAGTACCAGCAAGAAAAAAAAAAAAAAAAAAAAAAAAAAACTCGGCCAGTATCTTCTTCGCGGTCTCCTGACATGGAGCCGACGACATTTCCTGCTGTGTGTATTTTTGGCCTGGCGCTACGGCCTTTCTCCTTTTCTGCTTTATTTT
>BOPN01001392.1:80000-82500 GCA_017312705.2 Penaeus japonicus
AGAGAGAGAGAGAGAGAGAGAGAGAGAGAGAGAGAGAGAGAGAGAGAGAGAGAGAGAGAGAGAGAGAGAGAGAGAAAATAAACCTACTGTTAATAAAAAATAACCCCAGGCTGACATAAATCAGATTTAGAAGCCGACCTAGCTACTCTAACAAGCATCGTGTAAATCACCAAACTCAGTAAATAAACAACTAAGTCCAATATTCTTCCTAATTAGGCACCAGCAGTTTTTCAGTCAAGGATCAATAACCAATTAGCCGTGCCCCGGCCAGCTTCCACAGGCCGCTAAGCCACACCTGATATCCCATTATTTGCATACATCACAAATACAAACATACATATATACACATATATACATATATATATATATGCACGCGTACACGAACACAAAATACCAATAAGCGAAGCCACACACACACTGGCGCTTTGAAATGTTTCCATATTTCACACACACACAACCTGTCATAATGATGTTCAACAATTCTTTTCTTCATCTCTCCCTTTCCCTTTCCCTTTCCCTTTCCCTCACCCTCACCCTCTCCCTCTCCCTCACCCTCTCCCACTCCCTCTCTAGTTTTAACTCCTACACCTTCCTTTCCAATCACCCTGTCTACTGTCATTCCCCCCCAACCAACCCCCACCCCTTACTACCTTCCAGATCTCTCTCTCTCTCTCTCTCTCTCTCTCTCTCTCTCTCTCTCTCTCTCTCTCTCTCTCTCTCTCTCTCTCTCTCTCTCTCTCTCTCTCTCTCTCCTCCCCGTCCATTCCCCAACCCTCAACCGAAATAAAGACAAAAAGACCAACGATTCTCCCCCAACACTAATCTTCTTCCTCCTCCCTGCGACTCTCCCTTTCCATCCACCCACCCACCATCCCTCCTCTTTCCATCCCTCACACCGCCCGCGCCTTCCTCGGGCGTCCATCCTCGCCTCCTGATATCCTCCGTCTAAGACGCCTTAAGATCCCGACCACCATGCGCATCCTGCATGTGAATGACCTCGGTTAATCCCAGCATCCGCAACGTCTCGATCGCTTCCGCCTTGAATTCCAACTCTCCTCTCCCTGGCCTTCCATCTCCGCCTATCGTCGCCTCTGCTGCTTGATTGCGTTCTTCCTTCCACCTTTTTTTCCCTTAAAATCCCCATCAGTGCCGTGCGGGACACAACGTAACACCTACACACACACGCCGCACGCATTCCCTGCATTTCACAGCGTGGCAAAAGTAAGTACGTATCTAGCATGTGAGTTTGATTATTTGTATGTTTTGGACATGAAATATGGCCAAAATAAAAGTAATTGTGGCTGTAGTTCATTTTATCTTTCTGCATATATTTTGGTGCTTGTATTTATGAATGCATATGCATGTACGCGTACGTGCGTGTGACATGGAAACTATCAATGCGCGCGCGCGCGCGTGCGTGCGTGCGTGCGTGTGTGTGTGTGTGTGTGTGTGTGTGTGTGTGTGTGTGTGTGTGTGTGTGTGTGTGTGTGTGTGTGTGTGTGTGTGTGTGTGTTCGGGGATGTATATACATACCTATGTGTGTGTATTTATGAATATCTATGTATATTTACGTATATGGATATATATGTACGTGTACATGCATGTGGATTTATAGATTAAAACACACATACATAACCATATGCAAATAATGAAGAAAGACTAGCAGACAGAATTTCTTCAAATTACGTTAAAAAACGGCTAAGGCAAGCAGGTCTGTTCCTTCTACTCTGGCCATGCTACTTACGACCAAAGCGCCTCCACTCACGGCAAACTGACCTGCGGGAGAGAGAGAAAACACAATTAACAAAGAGCCTCCTAAGACGGGAATCAAGATTCACACCGGAAAAGCACAGGGAGACTGGAAGTGACGCGCACAATAGACCAGCCCCGCACTCAGGCGACGGAATGACGAACAGGAAATGCCGACGGAGTGCGCTCACTCACTCGCCGCCCTGATCCCTCATCGCCTCATCGCCTTGGCTCATCGAGGAGGTCAGTCAAGTCAGTCGCTTCAGCTTCCGAGACTTCCGCGGCGCATTCATCTTCATCATGCCCGCGCGGAGGCAAGACAAGTCGTTAGCATGCAGGATCCCTCATTAGCGCGATTCTGGCGTCGTCGTCGGCGGTGTAATGCTTCCGCAACGCCCCCGCCCGCCCTGATCGGAATCAGGCTGGCAGCCTATTCACACTGCAACGGAGCGACTGGCACGGGCGTCCTGAGCCACAACATAAATCTTGGAAGGTCGCTGCTGCCAATTGCGCGAATATATCGACACGCCCCTCGGATATTTCCCCGAGGAGGCAAATGTTCCTTCCGCATTTTACGACAGCATCATATATCTTCAGAGCCAACGGCAGTTATAACCAACTGCAAAAGTGTTTGCTCATACCGCTTTAAGGTCGCCGCCGTCTCTATCGGAAGCGATAGAAAATGTAAAGTGATATTTTACCAAATCCTGCAATGGTGTTTTTCTCGTATTTTTCACCGGCTGGAACATTT
>BOPN01001392.1:85000-95000 GCA_017312705.2 Penaeus japonicus
TTTTAACTCTGGTCGGGACGCGGGTCTGCGATGGAATCAAACCGAACTCCAATCAACTGGGACCTGTCCCATGAGCAGCCCATTCATAAATTTTCATCACAAATTCCTCATTAATTTTCGCACTATCCCGCTGACAAACCAATTAACCAACAGATAAATAAACGTGGCCCCCCTTTGCCGGAGGTAAAAAAAAACAATTCAAAATACAAGATATCAACTTTCCCAGGGATCAGTGCCAACCCGAAATGTATTAGGTATTAGAGTGTGATAGTGTATTAGCGAGCCAAGATTTAGTGTGACAGATCGGACGCCGGTTTCCCGATTACCTCGTTCTGGCTCCATGTTCGTTACATCCGGTTTCGTAATTCTCCATAAGAGCAAATCGTCGGAGTGTCATCGCTCCGTTTACGGCGATGTGTTTACCCGAACGACGAACACCGACTTCGGTGGATACACTGTAAGAACATTATATTCAATTACTATATCTCCTTCCTCTTCTCACTGACAGCCAGACATGTAGACGGGCAAGCAAACAGGCTGACAAACAGCCTGAGAGACAAGCGTACGCACATGCAAACACAGAGCAGCAAACAAAGAGAGAGAGAAAGAGAGAAAGAGAGAAAGAGAGAAAGAGAGAGAGAGAGAGAGAGAGAGAGAGAGAGAGAGAGAGAGAGAGAGAGAGAGAGAGAGAGAGAGAGAGAGAGAGAAAGAAAGAAAGAAAGAAAGAAAGAAAGAAAGAAAGAGAGAGAGAGAGAGAGAGGAGAGAGAGGAGAGAGAGAGAGAGAGAGAGAGAGAGAGAGAGAGAGAGAGAGAGAGAGAGAGAGAGAGAGAGAGAGAGAGAGAGAGAGAGAGAGAGAGAGAGAGAGAGAGAGAGAGAGAGAGAGAGAGAGAGAGAGAGAGAGAGAGAGAGAGAGAGAGAGAGAGAGAAGCATACAGCATAGGCAGCATACAGACCGAGAAGCATACAGCATAGGCAGCATACAGACCGAGAAGCATACAGCATAGGCAGCATACAGACCGAGAAGCATACAGCATAGGCAGCATACAGACCGAGAAGCATACAGCATAGGCAGCATACAGACCGAGAAGCATACAGCATAGGCAGCATACAGACCGAGAAGCATACAGCATAGGCAGCATACAGACCGAGAAGCATACAGCATAGGCAGCATACAGACCGAGAAGCATACAGCATAGGCAGCATACAGACCGAGAAGCATACAGCATAGGCAGCATACAGACCGAGAAGCATACAGCATAGGCAGCATACAGACCGAGAAGCATACAGCATAGGCAGCATACAGACCGAGAAGCATACAGCATAGGCAGCATACAGACCGAGAAGCATACAGCATAGGCAGCATACAGACCGAGAAGCATACAGCATAGGCAGCATACAGACCGAGAAGCATACAGCATAGGCAGCATACAGACCGAGAAGCATACAGCATAGGCAGCATACAGACCGAGAAGCATACAGCATAGGCAGCATACAGACCGAGAAGCATACAGCATAGGCAGCATACAGACCGAGAAGCATACAGCATAGGCAGCATACAGACCGAGAAGCATACAGCATAGGCAGCATACAGACCGAGAAGCATACAGCATAGGCAGCATACAGACCGAGAAGCATACAGCATAGGCAGCATACAGACCGAGAAGCATACAGCATAGGCAGCATACAGACCGAGAAGCATACAGCATAGGCAGCATACAGACCGAGAAGCATACAGCATAGGCAGCATACAGACCGAGAAGCATACAGCATAGGCAGCATACAGACCGAGAAGCATACAGCATAGGCAGCATACAGACCGAGAAGCATACAGCATAGGCAGCATACAGACCGAGAAGCATACAGCATAGGCAGCATACAGACCGAGAAGCATACAGCATAGGCAGCATACAGACCGAGAAGCATACAGCATAGGCAGCATACAGACCGAGAAGCATACAGCATAGGCAGCATACAGACCGAGAAGCATACAGCATAGGCAGCATACAGACCGAGAAGCATACAGCATAGGCAGCATACAGACCGAGAAGCATACAGCATAGGCAGCATACAGACCGAGAAGCATACAGCATAGGCAGCATACAGACCGAGAAGCATACAGCATAGGCAGCATACAGACCGAGAAGCATACAGCATAGGCAGCATACAGACCGAGAAGCATACAGCATAGGCAGCATACAGACCGAGAAGCATACAGCATAGGCAGCATACAGACCGAGAAGCATACAGCATAGGCAGCATACAGACCGAGAAGCATACAGCATAGGCAGCATACAGACCGAGAAGCATACAGCATAGGCAGCATACAGACCGAGAAGGATACAGCATAGGCAGCATACAGACCGAGAAGCATACAGCATAGGCAGCATACAGACCGAGAAGCATACATCATAGGCAGCATACAGACCGAGAAGCATACAGCATAGGCAGCATACAGACCGAGAAGCATATAGCATAGGCAGCATACAGACCGAGAAGTCTCGCGCTCCGCTCCGCATCAATAACACATTTCCCAGAGCGATTTGCACGGCGCTCCCGTGGCTCTGTTAACACCGCTTTCGGCCCTTGGAACACCCATAACACCTGGTAACCGACCAATATGCTGTTTTACGAGGCATCATGACTACAAATGACAACATCAACTTTTATTTACGGAGCTAAACGCCGCATCTCGTCAACGTGTGGCCTCCGTCGGCCGCGTAAACAAATCTATGCTCACACACGCACAGACGCACACCCACTCACACTTATACTCACATAGCACAATGCAGGAGCAGAATCTCCTCCTTACAAAGAGCAACGCTTGCAATTCATCTCTTATTTAAGGGGATTGATCGGAACCACGGAAGACCCAGTTCGTAAATTCCGACCAAAGACACACGCGAGTTGGGAAAAGGTTGGAGTTGTCGTTCCAGAATATATATTACGCAAAAATACGGTCACAGACATAAAGATGGAAAAAAATAAATAAAATAACCGGCCTGGTCATGGCGTTTGTTTACTTCGAGTCCACAACGCCATGCCGTGTGTGTTGACCTCTGCGCTGGCTCTGCCGTGACCTCGGTGCACTCAGCCACTGCGCTGTACTCACCAAACATGCATCAAAGTCATGCATGAAAGGCTGTGGCAAAAAGCGCGGTTCAAATACGAGTAAAACATTCCTTTTGGCCCCGTGTCAAACAGCACAATTGCACAATACGCTTTAAACTAAAGGTGACTTTCAAAGTTAACTAACAGCTTTCACAAAACACGCGGTCGCATAAAAGATGGAAGTGAATTTAAATATAAATCCTCTCACTCAATTATCTTTCCTTATCCCTCATTTATCTGCCTCTCTTTATCTGTTCTGTCCGTCTGTCTGTCTCCTCTTTCTCAACCACATTCATTTCGAGTTCATTTGCATTTCTCTCTTTATTGAGAGAGAGAGAGAGAGAGAGAGAGAGAGAGAGAGAGAGAGAGAGAGAGAGAGAGAGAGAGAGAGAGAGAGAGAGAGAGAGAGAGAGAGAGAGTGAGTGAGTGAGTGAGTGAGTGAGTGAGTGAGTGAGTGAGTGAGTGAGTGAGTGGGTGAGTGAGTGAGTGAGTGAGTGGGTGGGTGGGTGAGTGAGTGAGTGAGTGAGTGAGTGAGTGGGTGGGTGGGTGGGTGGGTGGGTGAGTGAGTGAGTGAGTGAGTGGGTGGGTGGGTGGGTGGGTGGGTGGGTGGGTGGGTGAGTGAGTGAGTGAGTGAGTGAGTGGGTGAGTGAGTGGGTGAGTGAGTGAGTGAGTGGGTGAGTGAGTGAGTGGGTGAGTGGGTGGGTGAGTGAGTGAGTGAGTGAGTGAGTGAGTGAGTGAGTGAGTGAGTGAGTGAGTGAGTGGGTGGGTGAGTGAGTGGGTGGGTGAGTGGATGAGTGAGTGGGTGGGTGAGTGGATGAGTGAGAGAGAGAAAGTCCGCCTTGGCCAGGAGTCTCTGCCCGACATGACCAATCAGGAGGTGTCAGGGTAACTCTGACAAATAGCGCGCCCTCCCTCGCCCTAGGATGGGGTTGGGGCATTGGAAATAGAGGGGGGGGGAGGAGGTCAGTATGGTGCGAGTGGGGGATGTGAGAGGGCGACTTAGAGGGCGACTTGGAGGGCGGAGGGCGGAGGGCGGAGGATAGAGGATTGAGGATACAGGGTAGTGGGTGGAGAGCGGAGGGCGGAGGGCGGAGGATAGAGGATACAGGGTAGTGGGTGGAGAGCGGAGGATGGAGGGCGGCGGGCAGAGGGTGGAGGAGGGCTGAAGGTGGAGGGTAGAGGGCGGAGGAGGAGGAGGGGGATGAGGGAGGGGAGGAGGAGGAGGGGGGGGAGAAAGCGCACGCCAGCCGTCAAACACAATAACCAAATTGTGGCAAATGTCATTACGGATCCACTCGCGCCCCGAAGCCAATAGCTGGGTAAACGTGCATGCCGTGGTCTTTGTTGTATTGTTTCGGGTGCGAACGATTCAACAGAGTGCTCTGTTCCTAAGGAGGGGAGGGGTGAGGGTGAGGGTGAGGATGGGGTGAGGGTGGGGTGAGGGTAAGAGTGGGATGAGGGTGAGGGAGGGGTGAGGGTGAGGGAGGGGTGAGGGTGGGGGTCAGAGTGGGGTGGGTGGAGTGAGGTGAGGGTAGGGTGAAGGTGTGAGTGGGGTGAGGGTGGAGTGAAGGTAGGGTGAGGGAGGGGTGAGAGTGGGGTGAGGGTGAGGGTGGGGTGAGGGTGGGGTGAGAGTGGGTTGAGGGTGGGGTGAGTGGGTTGAGGGTAGGGTGAGGGTGGGTGAGGGTGAGAGTGGGGTGAAGGTGAGAGTGGGGTGAGGGTGAGGGTGAGGTGAGGGTGAGGGTGAGGTGAGGGTGAGGGTGGGACGAGAGTGAGAGTGGGGTAAGGGTAGGGCAGGGTGAGGGTGGGGTGAGAATGGAGTAAGAGTTGGGTGAGGGTGAGGGTGGGGTGAGGGTAGGGTGAGGGAGATCTCTTAACAGTGGCGTGCTTCTAACGAGGTGTGTGTAGGGGGAGGGGGTAATTACAGTGAGACTAGTACTCATAATTTCCAGGGAAAAGGAGAAAAACAGCGGTATATATAAAAAATATATATATTTCTGCATAATCGCATTTTTTGTGCATGTGGTTAATTTTACCAGAAAAAAAAGAAACAAACGTGACAGATAAAGAGTGAATGGTGTTTATCCTGCGGTGATTGTTTACTTTCCTGGTGCATGCACTGTGGTGGATGAGCGTCCCGTCAACTTGAATATTATTTAAGCACACAACAAGAATTCTAAGACCTACAGCATCACAAAATATAAAACAAGACTTTCAACAATCACAACACTACCGATATCCGTCACTTCTAGACAAGGCCAAAAATCCCAAAGATAATCGCTTTAACCGAACGAAAAAAAACAAAAAAACAGACCACACGTGAGTCGCCTTCCCGCGCCCAGCCAAGCAGCCAAGCTCTAAAATCTTGCCATACACACCTCGGCCGCAGCTTCAACTAAAAAGCTCAGGCAAAAGGCGGAACAAGAAGTCACAGAACACGGTGCAAGAAATCTCCTCCAGGGGATAACGATAAAACCTCCATTCACAAGTTATTACGATACTTTTTTTTCTTGGAGAATTGCCTAAATGCAAGGAGCGAAGCCTATCGTAAAGAAAACTGCAACTTTACAGACGGCATGCACGAGGGGATAGACATATGGATGACGCACCCTCACTACCACCACTAGGTCCCTGCCACCACCAGGTCCTTGCCCTCACAGCTGACCTGAAAACGACACGCAAACCAACCAGCCGCCCGCAAGCATACGAGCAAGCAAGCAAGCATGCAAAGGTACACGGAGTTAACCTTTCAACTACCGAGCGAAATGCCAAAGGTCTCGGTGTTTACTCATTACTCACTCACACGATCTGCTCAGTCTTCATATATCCTCATTTATTACTCATGACATTCATGCTCGATTTCGATATCCAATGCACCATCATCCCTCTTAGGGAAATGGTGATGGTAGTGATGATAGTGATGAGAAAGCTAAACTTACTGATACTAATATCACAATAATTACTATTATACAAATATTAATACAAATATTCATGTAATAGTAACAGAATAAATAAAAATAATTATTATAATGATATGATGGTAACACTATAAATATAATTCCTATTAACACTGATATTACTATTACTCATATTACATGCTACTATTACTACTACTACTATTTCTACTTATTTCAACACATACTAATATCACTAATAATAATGATGAAAATAATAACTGTAATAGAAATATCGATACATCATAAAAATAGTAGTGGTCGTACTAGTCGTAGTAGCAGTAATAGTAGTAGCAATAGTAGTAGGAGCAGTAATAGTAGTAGTAGTAGTATAAAAATCATAATGGCAATAATGATAATGATACTGATGACGATAATAATAATAATAACAATGGTAATGACATTGATAACAACAAGAACAACAATAATAATAACAACAGTAATAATAGGAATAATAATGACAACAACATCAACACTAATAAAAACAAGAGGAAGATAACCTTGATGATGAATACGCATAATACTACTATTGATAATACTATCATGATTATAAATACAGCTGCATTACTATTGCTATTACTGCATATGATGATGATGATGATGATGATGATGATGATGATGAAGATGAAGATGATGTTGATGAAAATGAAGATGAAGATGAAGATGAAGATGATGTTGATGAAGAGGAAGTTGATGAAAATGATGTTGATGTTGATGTTGATGTTGATGAAGATGAAGATGAAATGAAGTTGATGAAGATGAAGATGAAGATGAAGATGATGAAGAAGATGAAGACAAAGATAAAGATGTTGAAGATGAAAACGATAATAATGATAACATTGAGAAGAAGAAAAAAAAACCCAGTAAATTCCCACAAATCATCCGCATCAAGTCCCAGCATGGCAACGCCATTCCCACTGCTGGCCCGAGCGAGCCCACATCTCGCTGCTCTCTCTCTGATGGATCATCTCACTTCAGCATCCCGCAACGTCCAGACCAGGTCCCTCCACCACAACGACAACGAGAGGGACGAAAGGAAAGGAGTAAGAGAGGGAAGGGAGGAGAAGTAAGGGAATGGGGAGGAGGGGGGGAGGGGGCGAAATGAGGGAGGAGGAAGGAAGACCGAGGGGGTGGAGGCTGGGGGGATGGGGGGTGGAGAGGAAAGGAAGTGGGACAGGCAGGGCAGCATTGAAGAGGGATGGGAGGGTGAGTTGAGGAGGGGGGGGGGGGAGAGGAAGAGGACGAGGAAAAAGACAGGGAGAGATAAGGAGGAAAAGGATATCAAATAGGGTTGACGATGAGGAGTAGACAGAGGAGGGAAGGAGGAAAAATGTGGAGGGCGAGCTGCGTGGGAGGAGAAAGAGTCCCTCCCCCCCGCTGCCCATGAGAAGGCGAGACACAGGGGCATTCTCTGCCCGAGTGTCTTGCCCCGCCTTGGCACTGCATCTTTAACTCCAGACACCGCAGAGCTGGCTTATTTTCTTAAGGAAATAACAGAACTATATCAACGCGAAGAGCATTAAGCCCAACTCGCATTCCTCTTCCGCTTCGAGATTGTTCCACCGACAAGGTTTTTCATCTTGTTCCATTGTCGGCCGGGGCCCTGCATGCACGTGGAGGGAAGTTCACATGTCCGACCAGATCGCCAAAACACACATGACACAGATCAACAAACGAGATGCGTTTACTATCATATCACTGACTTGCATGAAAACCTGATGGCATGTTAACATTAGCTCAGATACGCAAAAAAACAATACATTCTTTCTTTCTTTCTTGGTTACTACTGATGCCTGATCTAGTACCTTACTTATCCGACAATAAAACGATAATAGAACCAGCCCCGCGCCGTTGTCATTCCGCCGAGCTTGTTCTAACCTGAACCACAAAACACCTTTTTTTTAAATCCAGGGTTCATGGTCAATACACTTGCCATAAGAGGGAAGCGGAATGAGTGGAGAGGGGGGTGGAGAGGGAAGGGGGAGGAGGGAGGAGGGGGGAGGAGAAAGTGAAGGTGAAGGTGAAGGTGAAGGTGGAGGGGAAGGTGAAGGGGTAGGGAGGAGAGGGAGGAGGACGGGAGAGGGGAAGGGCGAGGGAGGAGAGGGGGGAGGAAGGGGGAGGAAGGGGGAGGAAGGGAGAGGGGGAGGAAGGGAGAGGGGGAGGAAGGGGTTGGAAGGGAGAGAAGGAGGAAGGAAGAGGGAGAGGGAGAGCAAAATAGCCAAGTCCATGAAATGCCCCCCTCCCCCCCTTCCGCCCCTTAAACGCTCCGAATCGAGTCGGAAAGGCAGAAAATGAAGGCGCAACACGGCACGCACCCCAGGGACCTATTGACACGGTGCCGCGCCAGGGACTTGTGGCACGCTCGCTTTTAGTCCGTGTCTTTCAAGGTGACACTTTATGAAAGTGTTTCGCGACGCTTAGATAAATCCTATAGTTTGTCTGGCATATAGTGAAATATTAAAAAAGTTTCCCGGTCCCCCTCCCCCTCCCCGTCCAACACAGGGGAAAAGTTGGCAGGGGAAGGGGCCAGAACACAGCTCGATGGAAAGGTGCGCCGTCAGCCAGCCATTCACGAAACACTGTGTGCACATCTGTAGACTACATCACAACGCCTTTGCTGGACTAAAAAAAAAGGCATCTTCTTCGACTGACACCAAAAGGGTGCATAGAAAGTCCGAGGATTTCTCCTGACGGCGGCGCCTGAGGGACAGCAAGAATTAATCCAATGACAGAATCGACTGCGGGAGGGAGAGCTAATACGAGTCCGGCCGAAGGTGGATGGATGTCTAAAGTGTAGCTTGCTGGGGACTCTGGATTAAGTGTTCCACTATATTGATTACTACCTGTCTACCTGCCCTGCCAGCCTGGACGCCGACACTCCGTCCCTCTCCTCCGATCCACCAAGTGCCACGTAACGCCGCCGTGGCACCATTCACACCCACATCACACGCTGCCATTACCGTGGCCATATGATTTTTCATGTCCCACAATCATGCCGAGGGTACAACGCGCCAGCTATGCCACAGATACACCTGGCTGGCAGTTTCGAAGGCATAATTTGAAGTCAACGATTCTAAAATATTTCAGCTTGGTACCTTCGGTCAACATGGATGGCCACACTACTACACACAAAGAACCTAACCATATTCAGAAGAGAGCCTGCCTGCAAATGAATGCATGCCAAAAAAAAAAGATGGCCTGCCAATCTATAATCTCAATTTTCTTTGTCCATCAAGCAAAGATACATATACGTACACAAACACAGACACAGGCGCGCAATATGTTTTAACAGTAGGTGCGGCAAATTCCGTCAATATAACAAGCATGGGGAGAGCGAACGAGAGGTGGTAGGCGTCCCCACAGCCCGCCACTACAATACGAGAAACCTGGCGCATGCATCGGCAATCGTTTTAGAATTGCAATCAGATATTCCTGTCACTAAATATATATATTTTTTTCATAACATACTCCCAATCAATAACGGTCGAACCACAAGAACCGCTCCACGAGCCGCGAGAAACCTCTTTCTAACTTCGTGCGTCTCATGGCAGCTATTCGTCACCATGAACGGGGCGTGGGCCAGAAGGGAGTGGCCTAGGGGTTGTGTGGCCCCTTCCGAGCTGCATTCTGTCATGATTAAAGACCCAAGCTAGCTGGCGGCTCCAATCGCGCCGGTTCACTTGTTAGCTTATCAACGATGTAGATATCAACAAGGGTAAGTTGATAATAACAACGATGGCATATAATAATCATGACAGCTGCGATGTCAGTGCCGACTTGGGGGTGGTGGTGGATGATAATAAAAGACAGTATAAAACATACATAACGCTTCACAGCGTATGTCAATGGAGGAGTGACGAGAGGGAGGGAGAGGGGAGATGGAGAGGGAGGTTGAGAGGGAGATAGAGAGGGAAAGGGAAAAAGAAAGGGAGGGAAGGAG
>BOPN01001392.1:105000-115000 GCA_017312705.2 Penaeus japonicus
ACATTCCATATATCACACGTGAGACAATTTCCTCTCTTAAGAGAATGAAAAAGGCATTTAAAAATCTAGCATATTTCATTCCTTGATATTAAACACAGAACGGAATATTTATGTTTACTCGTACTAGTCAGCATTGTTTTAGATATTTGTACATGTGTATGTTGTAAGTCGATATTTAGATGGACATAAAAAATGTTTAAGAATGTATGAAAATCTATATGAAAAAAGAAATACGTATGAAAAAATAAATATATGAGGATATATAAAATGTATATAAAAACAATAACAAGATGTTTAGCTCATATATCAAAATTTTGTTCATTGTTGATGATATACATTGAAAAACACAAATACAAGAATGAAATTGCCAAGCAGGAAGCGAGGGAGGAAGAAGGAGAGGGAGAGAGAGAGTGAGAGAGAGAGAGAGAGAGAGAAAGAGAGAGAGAGAGAGAGAAAAGACAGAGAGAGAGACGTATAAGGAAGGAGGGAGGGAAGGAAAGACAATAACAAAAACAGGGACTCAGACAAACGGAAACAGACAGACAGAGACAGAGAAAACAACAAAGAAAAGCTAAAAAGAGAACGACCAAGCGAAAGTACAAAAAAAGCTAAAATCCAAAGTTCGAAAGCCTGTCCTCTCCTTGCATTGGCCTCGGACAGAAACACCAACAGCAATTGCACGACGGAGAAAATGTGCAACAGCGGAGGCGTCCGATGAACTAAATGACATGTAAGGAGACACTCGTTGCTGATCATGTGATATGCCTGACATGCATTGACCTTGCATGATAAAATCCCACACAAGTACAGAAAAAGGGTATGCAAGAAAGAGACACATATCTGTTGATCATTTGATATGATTGACATGTATTGACCTTGCATACTAAGAATGAATATGATATGAGCTTACGTGAGTGGTGCAAGGAAAATAATAGTGTTTGGGAAAATAGAAAGAAGTGCATTTTTAACAAAAGAAAGTGAAAAATAAAAATGTATATAAATATTTCTAAGTCTATACTTCGTTTATTATATATATATATACATATATACACATATATATAAGTCAGCTCCCAAAGGGATACCGACAGAGACACAGGGTCTCTTTCTAAATACACAAAAATCTACTGCGGGGGAAGCCGCTTGTTCCACTCTATTTTCTCACAAGACGAAAACCCCATCGACACGGAATAAAGTTGTTGTTGAGGTCGTCTGCTGGCCAGGTTTAATCGCCGATAATCCGCCGAAATTGGCAAACAAGCCCATGATTAATCAATTTAGGCCCCAGTGACGTCACTAACTGCGTCGATAACGTCTGTGATTAACCCTTCCTCTTTCCTCCCCCCTCCCCCAACCTGCTCCCTCCTCATCCCTTCACCCCTACCCCCGACCCCCACCGCTCGCCACTACTAACTCTCACGTCCCTGGCCCCCATCTCGATGCCAGATCAGCACCAACAACAGCCCTGAAATGCCAAGCCATTCCCATGCACAACAGGATACACCCGATGCCGGAGGTTATGCCCGCGGCTTCCCAGGATCATCCGGGCGAGGATAAGGTCAACAGAGGGGGCACACCTGCTCCGCAGCCCAGATAACCGCTGGCAGATAAGCATCGTCGGGGGGGGGGGAGAGAGAGAGAGAGAGAGAGAGAGAGAGAGAGAGAGAGAGAGAGAGAGAGAGAGAGAGAGAGAGAGAGAGAGAGAGAGAGAGAGAGAGAGAGAGATTGAGATGCTTATTCGACAACCTCTACGGGGGAAGAGAGAGCGTGCTGTGACTGGAGCCCGTGGCGACCGAGGCTGCGATTCCGCCCTTGACGAGGGAACGAACACCAACCAACGAACAACTCCCAAGTTCGGTGAATAGTTCGGACTAACCGTCTCCATCACGAGACGCTTTCGCTTCTCGGATAACTGACATAATCTGCGTATGAATAATGACTGATGAAATACATATATTTACAAGTGGAGGGTGGATGAAGGCGCTGCTACGACACAAGCACAAGCGTAACGATTGCATGCTCAAAGGTCAACCCGTTGCATAAGTAGGGTCACTGACGCCATTATTAGAACAAATAATATTAAATTGTGGATAAAAAATGAGCGGATATCCTTACACTCTCCTAGCCACTATCCATTTGTTTCCCAGGTCTTATACTTTGTTAGAAGGTGAATGGTAGAAAAGGGAAAATTACAAAGAGGAAGGACCATGCTTACATATGTAGTCTGATAGATAAATAAATAAATAGATATAACACACACACCTACAAACAAACAAAAACACAAGTACACATCCACAAGAACAAAAAAAAACAAAGAAAAACAAACAAGCAAACACACACACACAATATAAAAGTCAGACTCATCTGCATAGAGCCCTTCTTAAACGTGAAGTGTGGTTAGCAAAATATATCCTCGCAAAGAGACTCGCAGCATACATTGCAGTACTCAAAAGTTTATTTTTAATGAATCCTACCAAAAGCTTTCAACAAAGTCTTCGTCCAGCATTCGTCCTCGGACCCGCTGTCGAGTCTCTCTCTCTCTCTCTATTCTACTGTACGTTACGTGTTAAGGACGTACATTTTCATGCCCGTTTTTTTTTGTTACGTGTTAAGGACGTACATTTTCATGCCCTTTTTTTGTTACATGTTAAGGACGTACATTTTCATGCCCGTTTTTTTTTTTTTTTGTTATATGTTAAGGACGTACAATTTCATGCCCGTTTTTTTGTTACGTGTTAAGGACGTACATTTCCTTGTCCGTTTTTTTTGTTACGTGTTAAGGACGTACATTTTCATGCCCGTTTTTTTTTCGTGTGTTTTATCGGTCGTCTGAGATATGTTTATCTTGACGCACTATATCTCAAGTCTTTAGATAGAGATGATTTGATAACGGACAAAAAAAAAGAGAAAAAAAAACATTTCTGACTTTCCGCTTGTATTTGACAGCTAAAAAGATAAAGAGAGAAAGAGGAGGGAGTGGGGGGGGAGGTGAGAGAAGTGAAAGGGAGTAAGAGGAAGAGGGAGAGAGAGGGAGAGGGAGAGGGAGAGAGAAAGAGAGAGAAAGAGAGAGAGAGAGAGAGAGAGAGAGAGAGAGAGAGAGAGAGAGAGAGAGAGAGAGAGAGAGAGAGAGAGAGAGAGAGAGAGAGAAGCATTAGGCCAAAACGTATAAGTATAAAGCAACTAGAACCTAAAACCCTCCACCGCTGCTCCTGCGGTGAGACGGGTCCCTCTGCTGCGATAATAATGATCGAGCAGTTACATGATAGAGGCGGCCGTACCAGAAGTCTTGATGAATGGCGGGACGTGTGGTGGCGTGTGGGGGGAGGGGAAGGGAAAGGGAAAAGCGAAGGATAAGGGGGAAGGGAAGGATAAGGGCGGGAGGGGAAAGGGGAAGGGGAAGGGGAAGGGAAGGGGAAGGGGAAGGGGAGGGGGAAGGGGGAAGCAGGGAAAGGGGGAAGGGAAAGGGAAAAGCGAAGGATAAGGGGGAAGGGAAGGATAAGGGCGGAGGGAAAGGGGAAGGGGAAGGATAAGGGGGAAGGGAAGGATAAGGGCGGAGGGAAAGGGGAAGGGGAAGCGGAAGGATAAGGGGAAAGGGAAAAGGGAAAAGGAAGGCTAAGGGGGGAAGGAAAAGAAATGGGAAGGGAAGGGGATGGGGAGAGGGAAATTGGGAAAGGAGAGGAATAAGGGAGGAAGGGAAGAGGGGAAAAGGAGAAGGGGAAGGGAAAGGTCAAAAAGGAAAAGGGGAGAGGGTTGAGGGGAAGGGGTGAAGGAAGGGAAGATAAAAAGGGGAGAGGGCAAAAGGAAAAAGGGAATGGGAAGAAGGAAATGAACAGAAGCAAAGGGATAAGGGAAGGGGAAGACTGAGAGGAAAGAGGGATCTTAGTAAAATGAAATGGGAGGCAGGTGGTCGTGGTGGCAGTAGGTGGAAGGTGTATCAGCTGGTGCGAAGGTGTATAAGAATAAAGCTAGGTTGGGTTAGACAACATTTCGTAAAGCTAGGTCGGGTTAGGGAACATTTCGTAAAGCTAGGTTGGGTTAGACAACATTTCGTAAAGCTAGGTTGGTTTCGTTAAGCTAGGTTGTCTTTTAAATCTAAACAATTCTACGATAAGACTAACTAACATTCAAGGTAGATTTTGTCATTCCAGTTTAGATTCAAGTTATCATAAGTATGGCTTTGTCTGTTTAGGTTAGGTTAGGGTTATTTTTTTAAAGCTGGTGATAAATTTGGCGTGGCAGTGGATCACGCGTGGGGGGAGGAGAAGGAGGGATAGATGGGGGGCAGTGAGGGACTGACGAGGGGGAGAGGAGGGGCGGGACAGAGGGGGGAGGGGGAGAGAACAGAGGGAGGGGGAGAGGGAGGGGGAGGGGAAGGGGAAAGGATAGGGAAGGAAAAAGGGAGAGGAGAGAGAGTGGGGGAGGGGGAGGGGGAGAAGGAGGGGAATAGGAAGGAGAGAGGGAGAGATGAAGGGAGAGAGGGGGAGATGAAGGGAGGGGGAGATGAAGGGAGGGGGAGATGAAGGGAGGGAGAGAGGGGAGAGAGAGAGAGAGAGAGAGAGAGAGAGAGAGAGAGAGAGAGAGAGAGAGAGAGAGAGAGAGAGAGAGAGAGAGAGAGAGAGAGAGAGAGAGAGAGAGAGAGAGAGAGAGAGAGAGAGAGAGAGAGAGAGAGAGAGAGAGAGAGAGAGAGAGAGAGAGAGAGAGAGAGAGAGAGAGAGAAAGAGAGAGAAAGAGAGAGAGAGAAAGAGATAGAGAGAGAGAGAGAGAGAGAGAGAGAGAGAGAGAGAGAGAGAGAGAGAGAGAGAGAGAGAGAGAGAGAGAGAGAGAGAGAGAGAGAGAGATGGGGAGGGGCGAGGGAGGGGGAGATCCCTGCGAGTGGGTAGGCTGGGGTGATGAGACGGCCGCACTCCAGAGCCAATGCAGCCTCAGCCTCACTCGCTGCTGACGTCATCCATCTCCAACCCGGCCTCCACTGGCAAGTCATGGAGCCTCACTCAATGCAATTATGGCATCCTTTGATATGACGCAACGCCTAAACTGCATGCAATATTGCCTTCAAAAATAGCCACGTCTATTCTGAAGGCTACTCCCGTCAGAGCCGACGAGGGCCTTTCCTTTACACCCGGGATCGGCCTCGCTTGCAACGTCCGAAGGATGGGCATCCACAGGCTCAGTTTGATTGATTGATTGACTGATTGATGATGGTGATGATGATGATGATCATGATGATCATGATGATGATGATGATGATGACGATGGTGATAACAATGACAATGACAAAGATGACGATGACGATGACGATGACGACGACGATGACGACGACGACGACGATGATGATAGTGGTGATGACGCTATAAGACAGCCAAGCAAACTAGTGCCCCTACCACACGAGTATCCCAATGCAACAAGCGTATTTCGGTGCAAATCCTGCATCGCGTGGCACACCCACCTCATGGTTCATGGAGGCCCAGATAAGACTCCTAAAGACCCTAATCCAAAGCCAGCGTCATGCGCCCGCCCGACCCCACGGCTCGCGGGTCACGCCGGCGGCAGGCACAAGCGCCAGGAATGCAAATTAGGAGGAACGCCAAGCAAAGGCGGTGGCGGTGTGAGTGTCTGCAGAGAAAAAGAGAGAGAGAGAGAGAGAGAGAGAGAGAGAGAGAGAGAGAGAGAGAGAGAGAGAGAGAGAGAGAGAGAGAGAGAGAGAGGAAAAGAGAGAAAGAGAGAGAGAGAGAGAGAGGGAGAGGGAGAGGGAGAGAGAGAGAGAGAGAGAGAGAGAGAGAGAGAGAGAGAGAGAGAGAGAGAGAGAGAGAGAGAGAGAGAGAGAGAGAGAGAGAGAGAGAGATCACGCAGCAGACCCAACACTTGCGTCAACACTTGCAAACCCTCACATTTCTTCCCCTTGCACTCTCACCCCCTTCCACCCTCCCTCTCCTCCTCCTCCTCTCCCCCGCCCGCCACTGCCCCCAGGTCTAGCTTCTTTAGCATCAGATTCACTCACTATTTTTTCCTTTGCCTCTATCTTTTCCTTTGCTCTTCCTTTCGTTCTCACCCACTCTCGCCCTCTCACCCTACCTTCTTCAAATATTTCCCCTTTCTTCTTTAAGTCTCCCTCGCCTTCCCTCCTCTCTCCCTCTCTCTCTCTCTCTCTCTCTCTCTCTCTCTCTCTCTCTCTCTCTCTCTCTCTCTCTCTCTCTCTCTCTCTCAATCTCTCAATCTCTCAATCTCTCAATCTCTCAATCTCTCAATCTCTCTCCTCTTCCTCTTCCTCTTCCTCTTCCTCTCTTCTCTCCCTCTCTCCTCTCCCTCTCCCTCTCCCTCTCCCTCTCTCCTCTCCTCTCCTCCCCCTATCTCCTCTCCTCTCCCTCTCTCTTCTCCCTCTCTTCTCTCCTCTCCCTCTCTCTTCTCCCCCTCCCTCTCTCTTCTCCCTCTCTTCTCCCTTTCTCCCTCTCTCTTTCTCTCTCCTCTCTCCCTCTCTCTCTCTCCCTCTCTCCTCTCTCCTCTCCCTCACTCCTCTTTTCCTCCTCCATCTCTCTCTCCCCCTCTCTCTTCCTTTCGCTCTCGCCCCCTTCCCTCCTCCTCTTCCCCTCTGCACCACATTATCTCATCTGCAATAACGTCAGCACCGGCCGAGTTACACCGCCATAATGTGGGCCGTGCGTTTGGATAGGAGGACGGCCGGGATAAGCCCCGTCCCCGCGGAATGGATGGGTCTATCACGTGCGTCCAACTCACGCCGGGCCCTCCGCGTCGCTGCCATTCCTAGCCCTTGCCTAAGCTCGACTGGGTCCCCGCAACGACGCCTGTTATTAATTCATCAAATTTTATTAGTAATCCGATATGCCTTTACGACAAACTTGGGTAATCTAAAACTGGTGTCATACAACACCTTCGCTGTTTTTGAGTCTCTCTCTCTCTCTCTCTCTGGCTAGGATGTATTTCCACTACGTAATACATTATCACGATGTACTCTAAGTGTACCCTCCAGATACTATTCTAAGATTACTCTTAAACAAACGAAATGTGCTTTTTCATATAATACATATTATATCTAACATTAAAGTTGTCGCAGTACTACTAATAAGTTGACATTTATCCTTTTGAACTTAACCACTTACAATAACTCGAAACTCTGTATTTACTGTTTTAATACGAACTGTCTAGTTTTTAAACAATTAATTATGCCGTGCATCTGTGCATCGCATGATCCAATAATGGCGTGCAATGTATTATGTCCAAAAGGACAAATTTGCCACGCTTCCCACACCAACTGGAGTGAGGCTCTGATGTTCCTCAGTACCCCTAACAATATCCCAAATCTGATAGATTCTACCTTAAACGCTAGGTCGAAAATCGTAAAGGTCTCCGGCAGTCATCATCAGCCACCAGAGCAAAGGGGAAACGTCAGCAATAACAAATACCAACAAAATGATAACAAGAATAAAATGACGAGATGGTGGCGGGCGCCCGGCACGAGCACGAGCCCCAGCCAAGTCCCCCTCGTCCTCTTCCTACGGCGGTGAGCCTACCTTGCCTTAGCTTGGCTTCGACTCCGCCCCTATCCCCGTGAGCCATCGCTATTCAGTCCCCTCGGAAGGAGAGCGCCGCGCCCACGCTACCATTCGCGGCCAGAAACGTTCGCGTCTTGATGGCGAAGGCAAAGGGAAGAAAGATGATCAGGACCGAAGAGACGGATACTAAGCATGCCGGATGTGGGCAAGAGAGTCGCGACGAGACTTGCCCTCCCGAACCTCCATCCATATCCATCGAGGGACGAAGTGCACTGACGGCACACATTTGAAATCCTTTATAAAAACATACGGCCTACAGCATAGCATGATCCAAAGGCGAGATCTAAAGTGGGATGCCGCCTTCGTTAGCGCGAAGCAGCAGTCAAATCACCTTCCTCGGGAAATGCTAAACCATTAGCCTCACGGCGGATGACTCGGAGAGGCGGGGAGTGCCGTGATCCGGAGAAGTCGTTGCATACTGTGCACCAGCCTCACGACCCTCAACGACGACGTCACGAACGACCGGCATTTCCAGACCGAACGAAAAGCGAAAAATGCGTACCACTCGGCGGTAAATGTGCGACAGCCCACCACGGAGAGAGACAGCCGTGCCCGCCTTGTAATGTTTGCAAGAAACAAACTGCTGAGTGCCGTTGACGTCACCGTGCTGTGTCTGCCTCCGCCGCGTGTCAATCTTATACTCACATCACTATAATGCCCACCCGACGACCGAAAATGCTCTCATCACGCTCTTATACTGACTGAATATTTAAGGTGTTTTGAACGCTTGGGGAACTTTCTTTCCAACTAACTTTATCAAGCGGCGGTGCGATTCTCGTGCAGAAATCTCCCAGCTACAAAATAGTTAATAGATCTTGAACTACTTCCCTCATCCTCAACTCCGCCTTCTCAGCTGAACTCTTGCCTCGCGTCTTGCCTCTTCTCTGGGATTTCGGCCTGATTTCCTCACAGAGAACCGCGCCGCATGAAACAAGAAATACAAAAAAATAAAAAAAATAAAAAAATAAAGCCCATGTTCTGGAAGTTATTAAAACAACCACATTTTTTCTCTCTCTTTAGACGTGATCCGATTAAGGAGAAGTTAGAGAGAACAAGCTCGGCTGAACAACTTTGTGTAGCGCCGGGCTTAAAGCGGGTTAATTTCCCCCTCCTTATTTTCTTAGGACGTTTGCAACCTAATCAATCGATCTCAAGACCCTTCACCGAGCGGAGAGGCGCACGCACAAGGAGGCACCGGAAATGAACGCAGTTGATAATCACCGACATATTCACACACACCTGACTCACAATAGACAACATCAGCCAATCTAAACTTTCAGGGAAAAAATTCAAAAGGAGAGAGGCCTCTTGTGATGCTAATGGGACACTTGCGCGGCCGTACTAAAGGGCAAGCAGAGGCGCTGCACGGTGCAGGCACAGAAGCACGCTGATGCAGCCGCAACATTATTTGAAAGAAAATATTTAAAAAATAAAATGAAAAGGAGTGGTTTGCATTAGTTTTTGTTATCCTTTGCAATAGATGTAGTGGTCCTTGGAATTAGACAACAGTTAAAGTCGATATAGTGGTAGCAACAACAGTTATATTGCAGCAGCAGTAAAATAAAAGCATTGGCAAAGCAAGAACAAGACCTGGCAGAGCGAACAGAATCGACCAAATAATAATCAAACTAACAACAGTTTGAACAGTGACATGGCCTGGAAAGCATGGCCGTAATTTGCAGAGGAGTTTATCATCGTGTCGCAAGAATGAGGGAAGGCCGCGGATACAGATAGAAAGACGAACGATTTGCAACCAGCGATCGACGGAGAGAAGAGCAGAGGGGGGGAAGGGGAGGGGGGATCCCGAGAATCGTGAGGGATGGGCAAACAGCAATCAAGAGGAATTCAGTACAGAATAACCGCTGGAGCACCGGTGGAGCGAAAGCAAGAGGAAGAGGAAGTACGGCCAGATGACGCATCTACAGACGAGAAAGCGAACAAAAGTGAAGGCAATCGGCCGGCACAACAAGCAACTGGTGCCACACCTTTACCTAACGACGGCGCCGGTATCCATGACGGCCCCTCACCTGCCTGTTGCTAGGCACTCCCTCCCCGGTTGCTCGATTACGCCTGCCCCCCCCCCTTTCCCAAGTGGCATGTACTTTGTATTCCTCGCCCTGCATTAGTCACTTAGTCGGTGTACTTACTCATCGTTGCATTCCGTTCATCGATAAGAAACCATAAAGAAAACGCGGCGTCATGTAATATATATATATATATATATATATATATATATATATATATATATATATATATATATATATACATATATATATATATATATATATATATATATATATATATGTATATATATGTATATATATATATATATATATATATATATATATATATATATATATATATATATATATATATATATATATATACACATACATGTATGTATGTATGTATGTGTATGTATGTATGTATGTATG
>BOPN01001392.1:120000-122500 GCA_017312705.2 Penaeus japonicus
TTTGGCACGAGGAACCATCCTCCATCCTCCTGCTTGTTTTGCTCGCTCCCTCCCTCTCATTTTCCTTTACCTTCAACTCCCCCTTACCCTCTACCTCCCTCCCATCCCTACCCTCTTCACGTGCGGGAGAAGCAATATCCTGTTTATACCGCGACACACGCCACTTATATCCGAACTTTCCAAATTTACTTGCCGACGGGAGCAAATTGGGTTACTCTCGTCCCCTCCGCCGCGAATCACGCACAACACACCCATCACCCCCCCCCCACACACACACACACCTCCACCCCCACCCCATCCCACCCATCACCCCCCACTTCCACCTCCAATCCCACTCCATCCCACCCATTACCCTCCTTCCACGACTCTCTCAACATACTGAAGACACATCTCAAGAAACATCTCCTTATTCCGAAATAAGTCTACGCCTCTTTCCTCCTTATTTCGAGACTCCACGAGACACAACACACTGAAGACACATCTCAAGAAACATCTCCTTATTCCGAAATAAGTCTACGCCTCTTTCCTCCTTATTTCGAGACTCCACGAGACACAACACACTGAAGACACATCTCAAGAAACATCTCCTTATTCCGAAATAAGTCTACGCCTCTTTCCTCCTTATTTCGAGACTCCACGAGACACAACACACTGAAGACACATCTCAAGAAACATCTCCTTATTCCGAAATAAGTCTACGCCTCTTTCCTCCTTATTTCGAGACTCCACGAGACACAACACACTGAAGACACACCTCAAGAAACATCTCCTTATTCCGAAATAAGTCTACGCCTCTTTCCTCCTTATTTCGAGACTCCACGAGACTCAACACACTGAAGACACATCTCAAGAAACATCTCCTTATTCCGAAATAAGTCTACGCCTCTCTCTCTTTCCTCCTTATTTCGAGACTCCACGAGACACAACACACTGAAGACACATCTCAAGAAACATCTCCTTATTCCGAAATAAGTCTACGCCTCTTTCCTCCTTATTTCGAGACTCCAATGAGACACAACACACTGAAGATAAGACTTCTGAAAAATCATCCTTATTTCAAGAAAAAAAGTCTACGCTTCTTTCCTCCTCATTTCGAAATCAGTCTCGAACCTAAGAAAACCCTACCAAGGAAAAAGAAAGAAGAAAAGAATAAAAAAAAATCATAAGCTCCTGACATCAAAAACGCCGACATCCCTATCCCCATTTTTCCCATCTTCTTGAGGAGCGAAACTTTTTTTTTTCTAATCTTGAAATGAAACCCAAATTATATAAACAGCAAAAAATAATTATCCTTTAAGTCTATGCAACAAAGAAAGTGACAACATTCATCCACATCACGTCTGTCTAACTTCAGATAATCCTGAACCTGAAATCTTGCAATTGCAGCCTATCTGAAGGTTGGGAATCGTGGGGGAGAGGGGAGAGGGGAGAGGGGAGAGGGGGGTGAGAGGAAAAGGGGAAGGAGAGAGGAGAAGGGGAAGGAGAGAGGAGAAGGGAAAGGAGAGAAGAGAAGAGAGAGGGAATTAGGGGGCGGGGAGGGGAGAGAGGAGAAGGGGAAGGAGAGAGGAGAAGGGAAAGGAGAGAGGAGAAGGGGGAGAGGAGAAGAGAGAGGGAATTAGGGGGAGGGGAGGGGAGAGAGGAGAAGGGGAAGGAGAGAGGAGAAGGGAAAGGAGAGAGGAGAAGGGGGAGAGGAGAAGAGAGAGGGAATTAGGGGGAGGGGAGGGGAGGGAGAGAGTGAGAAGGGAAGGAGAGAGGAGAAGGGGGAGGGGGAGGGAGAGAAGGAGAGGGAGGGAGAGAGAGAGGGGGAGGGGGAGAGGGAGAGAGAGAGAGAGAGAGAGAGAGAGAGAGAGAGAGAGAGAGGGAGAGGAGAGAGAGAAGAGAGGAAAGAGGAGAGGTGAAATGGGAGTGGGGATAAGGACAGAAGAGGAGGTAGGAGACAGGAGGTGAAAGACAGGAGGCAGAGGGAAACAGGTGAATAGAGGGAGTGATAAGAGAAAAGGGGGGGTAGAGAGAAGGAAAAGGATTAGGGAAGGTAGATGCCGATGGAAAAACGACATCAACAACGATGACGATGCCAAGGATGACGGAGAAGAAGGGGAGGAGAGGGGAGGAGAGAGGAGGGGAGAGGGAGGGAGGGAGGGGGGAGGAGGGGAGGCGGAGGAGAAGGATGGCAAACATGAGCAGAAGCATAATAATAATAATAATAATAATAATAAGAAGAAGAAGAAGACGAAGAGTGTGAGGAGGGGGGGGATGCAAGGGAAATAATACTAAAAGGAGACACAGGTCAAGAATGATGAAGTAGACTAGGAAAAAGAAGACGTGGAAGTCGAACAGAAATAGGAGGAAAAGGACGACGAAGACGAAGACGAGGATGAGGATGAGGATGAGGAGAAGGAGGAGAAGGAGGAGGAGGAGGCGGAGGATGAGTAAGTTGTAACAAATTAATTACAATTCCGCGGGCCAGCGCGGAGAGCCCGTCCAGGGACTATTTATAGCC
>BOPN01001392.1:132500-137500 GCA_017312705.2 Penaeus japonicus
CACACACACACACACACACACACACACACACACACACACACACACACACACACACACACACACACACACACACACACACTTACTCTTTCTCTCTCTCTCTATTTCTCTCTCTTTCTCTCTCTTTCTCTCTCTTTCTCTCTATTTCTCTCTATTTCTCTCTCTCTCTCTCTCTCTCTCTCTCTCTCCCCTTCCCCCACTCCAACTCGGGGCCCTTGCGGTGAGTACTCCAACTCGGGGCCCTGGCGGTGAGTACTCCAACTCGGGGCCCTGGCGGTGAGTACTCCAACTCGGGGCCCTTGCGGTGAGTACTCCAACTCGGGGCCCTGGCGGTGAGTACTCCAACTCGGGGCCCTGGCGGTGAGTACTCCAACTCGGGGCCCTTGCGGTGAGTACTCCAACTCGGGGCCCTGGCGGTGAGTACTCCAACTCGGGGCCCTGGCGGTGAGTACTCCAACTCGGGGCCCTTGCGGTGAGTACTCCAACTCGGGGCCCTGGCGGTGAGTACTCCAACTCGGGGCCCTGGCGGTGAGTACTCCAACTCGGGGCCCTTGCGGTGACTACTCCAACTCGGGGCCCTGGCGGTGAGTACTCCAACTCGGGGCCCTGGCGGTGAGTACTCCAACTCGGGGCCCTGGCGGTGAGTACTCCAACTCGGGGCCCTGGCGGTGAGTACTCCAACTCGGGGCCCTGGCGGTGAGTACTCCAACTCGGGGCCCTGGCGGTGAGTACTCCAACTCGGGGCCCTGGCGGTGAGTACTCCAACTCGGGGCCCTTGCGGTGAGTACTCCAACTCGGGGCCCTGGCGGTGAGTACTCCAACTCGGGGCCCTGGCGGTGAGTACTCGAACATTACGCTCGTCGGCGCGCAGGAAATGAAATATCATATACACGTAATATATACATACGACTGCCGATGTCGCTGGCTTGGTCTTGCTGCCTCGCACTGAAAGGCAAGCATTCGAAGGAAGTCTCATTTAACCGTGAACCATCCAAACTTTACACGGGCAAGTCACTGACATCAATTTCTCAGGCAAGTGCAGTCATGACAAGATTAAACTATTCCAATTAATCCCCAATGCCAAGCCTCACCCCCCCCCAATGCCACCCTGGCCCAACTCAAATGATAAGCCTGCCATTAAATGAAAATAGTTTACGAAAAAAAGAAACGTTAATCTCCATGACCATCGAAATTCTATCCCTGATTAATTTGAATTGATCGACAATCATATGACAGCTTGATATTATCTGATACTCAACAATATTTTCTAACCCGAATTAATTAAATATCTAATACATTTTTTTCTTCAAATCATTCATAGCATATTCCAACCAAACTGCACTTTAACCACGTGCATCGCAACCAGCAATCGGAACTATTTGCCAAGCATAATCACTTTCAATCCCTTCAGACTAATATCTCACAGTCCATAGCCGGTTCCCAATCGTTTACAATCCAATAACGTGTAAACCAAGGTCGGCGAACTGACTGGTGACAGCACGAGCTCCCCTCCCACCGTGTATAATCACCTCCGCCGCAGCCCCGCGCCATATGCAAATCGAGTGCAAACAGCGTCATCCCGTCAAAGAGAGGTGGCCCGCCGCCCGCCGCACGATCTACATACCTTTAAAGACCCGAGTGCCCCTGGGATGTCAGCGCCCCGGGGCACGGCCGGCGCCACGGCCCACGCACGCTCTACCTTAATACTTCAGGGATATAGACTCCAGCCGGAAGGGAGGGGGATTAGAGGAGGGGGATTAGAGGAGGAGGAAGAGTAGAAGAGGAGGACGAGAGGGAGGGAGAGAAGAGGAGGGAGAGGAAGGACGAGGCAGAATGGGAGAGGAAGGAGAGAGAGGAAGGGTGGAAAGGGGAGAGGAAGAGGAGACAGAGAAAGACACACACACACACACACACACACACACACACACACACACACACACAGAAAAACCTCCAAACCTCCTCGCGTAGGGGAGGGGGGGGGATCGGAACCGCGGAACCTGGGAGACACCGCGTGAAGCGAGTTTTAAGGGCAGCCGCTCTTCCGTTTTACGACAAGCGCAACAACGTTACGAGTTATGCCCAAACTAGCGGCCCACTTGGGGAACCTGAGCGGGACATGAAACACTAAACCAACAAAGTTTGGCTTTCCACACAAGAACTCAAAGATCCAAGTTCAAATTGGACGAGTTCCACAATTTGAAAAAGAAACTCCAAGGTTGGGGCTGGGGGTGGGGTGGAGGGTGGAGGGGGAGGGGGGGTAATGAACTCGGCGTTTACTTGGCCAAGAAAGAAATGGATGGAAAAGGAGGAGGAAGGGGGGAGGGGGGAGGAGGAGGAGGAGGAGGAGGAGGAGACAAAGAAAAAAGTGAAAATAAAAATCTGATAAAAGGGAGGAAAGAGAAGAAAGAGGATAAGGAAATGATGATAATAATAGCAAAAATACCAAGAAGAAAACGAGGAGGAGGAAGAGGAGGAGGAGGAGGAGAAGGAGGAGGAGAAGGAGGAGGAGGAGTATGAGAAGGAGGAAGAGGAAGAGGATGGATGGGGAGAAAGAGTAGGAGTAGGAGGAAGAGGGAAAGGAGGAGGAGTGATAGATGGGGAGAGGGAGAAGGAGAAGGAGTAGGAGGAGGATGGATGGGGAGAAGAAGGAGGAAGAGGAAGAGGAGGAGGAGTGGGAGAAGGAGTAGGAATAAGAGGAGGAGGAGGAGGAGGAGGAGGAGGAGGAGGAGGAGGGATGGAGAGAGGATAAGTAGGGTGAGGAGGAGGATAGGGAGAGAGGGAGGGAGTGAGGGAGGCAGGGAGAGAGGGAAGGAGATAGAGAGGGAGAGAAGGAGGGAGGGAGGCAGGGAGAGAGACGAGCCCGACCAGGAGGACAAATGCGAAAAATCTTCCGAAAGGACGCCGGCGCATCCTTCACCTGGGATAAAAGCCCCGGAGACTCCCTGGCAGCGACGGCTCGTTCCGGTGACAACGGGAGAAATAGTGGGCCCGATCATCATCCCATTATGACTCACTGATTTAAATAATCAACTTTACTGCCTGAGTGGGGGGGGAGGAGAGGAGAGGAGAAGAGGAGAGGAGAAGAGAAAATAGGAGAATAGGAGAGGAGAGGAGAAGGAAAAGGAGGAGGAAGAGGGTGAGGGTGAGGGTGAGGAGGAGGAGGAGGAGGTGGAAGAGGAAGAGGAGGAGGAGGAGTAGGAGGAGGAGAAGAAGAAGGAGAAATAGAAGAAAAAGTACAAGAAAAAGAAGAAGAAAAAGAAAAAGAAGAAGAAGAAGGAACAGGAGAAGGAGGAGGAGGCGGAGTAAAAGAGGTTTGTCAGCAATATGCCTACACTTCCCTCGCGTTCAAGGAGAAACGGCGGCCGCCATTCCCTGCATTAGCCTTATCGAGGAGTCGCAGGTGTTGACAGGATCTCCCATCCGGGAGCGAAGATGGATGAAGGAAAAAAAAAGCAGAACACACTCCATTATCGCTTCGCCCCGTCCTGAATATGGAATGCAGCGTCTACGGCTTCAGCCCCGGCCTACGTGTTCATTTTACATTTATTTATGCAAACTAGTACCGTGCCTTTAAAAATAACCCGTGTACAAAACCTCCCGTCTTTTTTACCAGGAATTTGCCTCTTAATTATGAAAAAAAGACATAAAAGCCCACGGACAGCGATAAATTTCAGAAATTCACGATCAGACACACCTCCACTCTCTCTCTCTTCCTCCCCTCTTTCTATCTCCCCACTATCACTCACTCACTTACTCTGCCTTTCTCCTTCTCCTTCTTTCTCTCTACTTCTCTCGTCTCTCTCTCTCTCTCTCTCTCTGCTTCTCTTTCTCTCTACTTCTCACTCTCTTTCTATTTCTATTTCCCTTTCTTTATCTTTCTTTCTCTTTCTCTCTCTCTCACTCACAAACACCAACACACTCACAACACAACACACCGACACATAAATATATATAACTTCACAGCTCGCTACAACCAAAACATTAATCTCGCCATCAAACAAAGCTTCAAACAGAGACCTCCACTACGATGAGTAAACGAAGCAGAAATTAGGTCGCAGGAAAATAACGAAGAAACGAAGAGGAAAAAAATACAGAAAGAATGTTTTAAAAATCGTATTTACTAAGAATAAAAAGTCAATTAAAAATAAACAAAAACACTGAATCACACCGGAACCCCAGCCACACGAAGGAGAAGGGAGAGGACAATGCAGTAATAATGATAAAAAAATAGTATTTACTAATAGTAAAGAATGATTAATAAACAAACAAAAGCACAAAACCACACCGGAACCCCAGAAAGGCGAAAGAGAAGGGAGAGGACAATACAGTAATAATAATAATAATAAAAATAGTACTTACTAATAGTAAAGAATGATTAATAAACAAACAAAAATATTGAATCACATCGGAACCCCAGACACGCGAAGGAGAAGGGAGAAGACAAAACAGAAATAATATAAAAAATCGTACTTACCACTTGTAAAGAATGATCAATAAACAAACAAAAACACAGAATCACATCGGAACCCCAGGCACGCGAAGGAGAAGGGAGAGGACAATGCTGGGCGCGATAGGATCTCTTCTCCTCGGCGCTTGCGAGAATCCCCAAGAGGAAGGAATAACTATTCTCTTATGACATCACCTTGGCCGAGGGAGGGAGGGGGGGAGGGGGGGCGACACAGGGAGGGAGTCTCGGATGGATGGATGATTGGATGGATGGATGGATGGATGGATGGATGGATGGATGGATGTTTGGATGGATGGATGGATGATTGGATGGATGAATAGATGGAGCCTCAAATGAAAAGAAGGAGGGAGATGAGGGGGATGGGAGGAATAGAGGAGAGAAAGAAATAAGAGGGAGACGAGGGAAAAAAGTAACAGGGAGAGGAGAGAAAATGAGCAAGAGAAGGTGGTTGTGGGGTGGGGGGGGAGATGAAAAATATCTTTCAAAAGATATTCGGTAACGTTTGAACTAGCCTGGGATTAGCATCAATCAACGT
>BOPN01001392.1:152500-155000 GCA_017312705.2 Penaeus japonicus
TCACGGGACGCCCACAATATTCACTCTCACTCCCGATGACAAATTCGGCGCTCCTTTGTCTCCGGGACAGGCACGGATGGACACGCGCGCACGTACGATCATATGCCTCGGCGCACCATGCGACAGCGGCCGTGAACAAACACAGCACACGAACATCTTCGCCCTCCTTAAGCACTCTTTATCTGGTGAAGGATAAAGAATGCCCCCAACATCGTGCCCTTCTTTATTCCTCGCGGGAAGTCCTCGTGTTATTTGAAAATTTATGGATATTGCCGCTGTTGCCGCGAGAGCAGGTTTTTGCTTGGCTTCGGGAGGAATGGTACGTACTGGACGGGCGGGGTGTGTGCAAGCGTGTATGTGTACGTACGTGCGTGGGTCCGCGGGTTTCGGAGCGCAATGTTTTCCCACTTCTAGATGAGTATATATGATAAACGCGATAAAAAGCTTGCGTATTCCTGATATACTTGACACTCCTAAACCCACAGCAACAGCAGAAAACAAGTAATCCACATAAAAAAGAAATAAAAAACAGAAACGTAAAAGGTTTACTTTATTTTCTTACTCACCAACGGCGACATCAGTTCATCAATAATTACTAAAGTGGTCACTGGAGAGACAACATACCTGAAAGAAATGAAAAACATCATTAAAATTCATCGTTTATTATATATGACATGTAAGATTCAATTCAAGATTAAATAAAACGGCAATAAAACTAAAAACAAAAACCGTTATAATTTAAAAACAGAAGAGTGGAAAATTCCATTAGAATTCAAGGTTTTTGTCACTATGCATTTATAAAAAAATACATCAACAAATTTTACACACACACACACATATACACTCACATACACACACACATATTATTATTATCATCACCATCATCATCATCTTTCTTCTATTATTACTACTCTAAATAATAATGAGAATAATGTGAATAACAAAAAAAAGACACTAAAACAATTGAACAAAATACGGCCAACAATAAGAGCCTGTCACCCCTTCTTTCTTTCAGGGAAGACAAGTGACACAAGATCCGAACGAGATATTGGTCGCGTGTTGATGGCTGGCAAGTGTGAAAAATTGACCGAAGCTGACCGAATCACCGAATCGATCACCAAGGATACGGCATGACTCACTCTTTCCTCATATACGCCCTCTCCCTCTCCCCCTCTCTCTCTCTCTCTCTCTCTCTCTCTCTCTCTCTCTCTCTCTCTCTCTCTCTCTCCCCCTCCCTCTCTCTCTCTCTCTCTCTCTCTCTCTCTCTCTCTCTCTCTCTCTCTCTCTCTCTCTCTCTCTCTCTCTCTCTCTCTCTCCCTCTCCCTCTCCCTCTCCTCTCCCTCTCCCTCTCCCTCTCCCTCTCCCTCTCCCTCTCCCTCTCCCTCTCCCTCTCCCTCTCCCTATCCCTCTCTCTCTCTCTCTCTCTCTCTCTCTCTCTCTCTCTCTCTCTCTCTCTCTCTCTCTCTCTCTCTCTCTCTCTCTCTCTCTCTCTCTCTTCCTCCCTCTCTCTCTTCCTCCCTCTCTCTCTTCCTCCCTCTCTCTCTTCCTCCCTCCCTCCCATAGAAATGCACACTCACAAAAACACAACACAGGCACACACACATACACACAAGCCATTTACACCAACAAAGAAAAAATCAAACCACTCCTTCAAAAACTCTTCCCGGTCTTGAACACTACCTATTCCCTTAACTGTGGGCAAAAGATAAGGAAAAAAAACAAACTTTGCTAAATAAACAAAGAATAAAACTCCAACTCGAATTAATAAGCCAAGAAACCCCTCGCACTTACACTCGAAAAAGTAAATTGCTCCGCCATTATCTTCCGCTTAAAAGAGGGTCCCTGAAGCCATTTCCCCCTTGCTCTCTAAAAGCGCTATTCAGAATAAAATTGATACTTCAATTCTTCCACGCTGGATGCCAAGAAAGGCGGCGGGGGCTTCGCAAAAGAGCTATAATTAATTTGTTAAAAATGCCCCTCGGAGGCTCTACTCGAGTCCTTCCGACCTCGTCTCGTAGTGACAGACGCGGAAAGGGGTGCGGGGTGGGAGGGGGGGGGTGCACGGCGTCTAGACACCAGCCTAGAATGCACTCTAGCTTCTAAACGTCCAGACACAGAGGGTGAGAGGTCGGAGCATGTTGGGGGAAAGCCAGCGGAATTCTGAGTAATCGCTTTGGGCAGCTGCGCCTGGTGGGGCAGAGGGCTTAAAACTGGACAGCATTAATGCCATATCATGTTATTCTTGCTACACAATATTCTATTGCTTCTCAGCTTTCATGGTGACTATTTCATTGCCATTTTAACAGGTATCGCCTACATGGATGGACATTAATATCACAATTTGGATGCATTAAGGAAACTGTAAATGTGAAACATTACGCAGCTGTATACGGCTGTGAATAGCAGTAACGATTCATAGTGTAATCTGACATGCCACGAAACTTCAACTCAATAGGAGACTTCGTCAAACGCTACAGTGAGTACCTCTGTGAAGTTGTTG
>BOPN01001392.1:162500-167500 GCA_017312705.2 Penaeus japonicus
CCGGGGAGAGATTACGACTGCTGGGATTTCCCGGACGGCCGCCCCGTATTACGCTCGCACGAACTGCAAAAAGATGCGAACTCAGACACGCACACGCCTATACAGGTCCTTGCTACCAAATACGCCCGCACGCTGAAGGGAACAAAAGCAACCATCTGCCCTCCAGGTACACTCCATTTGGCCTTAATAAACACTCCGGCCTACGGAACCATACATTCTCCAGGCAATTACGACAAAGGTTCCGAGAATTAGAAGTGCAGTCCCAACCCCAGCTGACATACACAGCCACGCACGAGAGAAGGCTGCATTCCCAGTCACGACGACTCCATTAGAGCAGCGGGCGGCAGAACGCGGAACAACGTTTCAATTATGGGTGATTAAGAGGGGACACAGGAGCGAACAGCGTGTCGGGAAGCGTCCCTCTGCGCCAGGTGGGGTGAGGGAGGAGGGAGAGAATGAGGGTGAGGGCGGTGGAGGAGGGGGGTGAAGGTGGGGGTGAAGGAGGAGGGTGAGTTCTAGTGAGAGTTCTAGTGAGGGTGAGAGCGTGGGTGGAAAGGGGTTTGGTGTGTGGGCGTGGAGAACACAGCGCCTGGGTGGCGAGACACAGACAGATAAGCACATCCAGGGTGCCGCAGTGTCTCCAACACAGCGTCAGTACATGGACTGGACCAGCCAGCCAGCTGTATCAGCTGGACACAATCACCCAATAAATCCTTGCCTGAACTGATACACACACGCAATCCCTTATCAGTAGCAACAGCTTTTTGTTTCATTTTACTAAAAAGGATTTTCAAGATGCGTGTAATAAAAATCAAATCCCTATAAATGGATGATGATGATGATGATGATAATGAAGTCATATAGAGTGCAGTAGCGATCTATCTAAAGGCAATGAGAGTGTGCGCCTTTTTTACAGCGTCTAGAGCATTTCTAAGCGAGTCATTCGAAAGATCCTTATCGCCTTTATGCTTATACAAGATTCGGTATCCTTAAGAGTGAGCTGGCGTATTTTCCTTAGTAATATTTGTGTTTACTGCTCCTCCGCTTTGCAAATTTGACTCTCCTCTCTACCTACCTAATTATCTCTCTCTCTCTCTCTCTCTCTCTCTCTCTCTCTCTCTCTCTCTCTCTCTCTCTCTCTCTCTCTCTCTCTCTCTCTCTCTCTCTCTCTCTCTCTCTCTCTTTCGGCCCGTGTCCTATCTATTTCGCTGCATCATTTTCTTCAGTTCATCAGTTGAAGCAAGTTAAGTTTGCTTTTTCCTCAATTTACGTAACGCGTGCATTTTCATCAATCTCTCTGCTCATTCTTGTCGTCATTCTCACACATTCGCGGGCATACTTCTATTAATAAGAGCCAAGCACACACCGGAAAAAAAACATATATGCGAAAACAGCAAACAAATTCAACAGTTAAAGAAAGAGCCCTGTTTACAATCCCGCCATCCCTCACTCCCTCTGCCCCGACGCTTGCTTCGAGTCTTTATTCCGTTGGGATGAACTCGCATGTCTTATACCCTCTCCCCCCCATTCCCAACACCCCGCCCCCTTGCACAGACAGCCCTCCACCCACTCCTTCCGCCCACATAATGACGTTTCTTTTGTCTGTTGTCTTGATGAACTGCGCCGAGATGTTGTCAACCAGCTGCAGCCCCTCTTCTCCTTTTGAACTTTTTTTTTTTATTCTAGTCTTCTGCGAAAGGCATTATAACTTTTCGTGGAAGCTGAAAAGTTAATTCAGCCATTAACGATAAAAGTTAAACACGTGTATAGATTGCTTTTATATACCGACAATGCATTTCGTATAATCCCAGCCCCCCCAAAAAAAATCCACAATGGTCGAACGTACCAAACACACAACAGCAATACACCAATCGATAAACTTGTCGCGTTAACAAACACGCGTTTTTTCTTCTTCTGCAAAAGCACACGCGTCCAGAGAATATTCTCCTTAATTTCAACCTATTCCCCTTGGACAAACTAACGATAAAGCCCGAGATAGGTACCCGCTCTGACCCGCCTTTGTACCGTGGAGGTGTAATTTACATCGCGGCCTCGAGACCTCTCCCCGCTTGACAGCTTTACCGGCGATGTATCATGGGCGGCGCTCGCAAGCCATCCCGGCATATTAAATGAGGGCGCTTTTTTTCTTTTGCTTGCTCGCAAATTCTTGATTTGTTGTCCCCGTTTCTGTTTACGACGTACTGGAGCTTGAGCAATGGCTTGAGTAGCAATCAAGCTACCTTCAATTATCTCCAGAAACTTCTGAAAGCGCCTTGATGTTCTTATATCGTGTGATGCGATATAAAAACCAGACGTGACATGCGTCGTATGTCATGAAACACTAAATGGCTATATGCAACACAAGAGTAACAAAATATCGTAATTCGGCGTAGTTCACGTAACGGACCAAGCAAGGAAGGTCAAGGGGGAAGGAATCTCTTAGGCAAACGGGTGGTATCCTAATACCTACAGTGCTTTTTTTAAAAATCAGTTTAGGAGACGACCGCTAAGCACGTCTTTAACGTATTCAAACACACCCTGGCTCTTAAAAAGCCCCTTTCAATCGGTACTTTGTGGAAGTTTTGCTTCCTCTTTAAACACCAGCATATGTCACGGCTCACCTGGCCGAGAAACAGTGGTGGGAAAAAGTGTAATTGACTACCCTCTCAGATGATGACTTGGCTGAAGTGGGGAATGAGGTCACACAGTGTTAATTGGCGCAGGCGGGAGAAGAGGTCAAAGATTAGAGGTGAGCAAATACAATCTAAAGAAGAGATGCGGCTTCTCGTGCCTGTCAAGTCCCTCTACACGTCCAACTATCTATCTATCTATACTAATTCGCTATCTCCCTCCAATAAAAAAATATAATCCATACATAAAATAAGAACCAAGGTTCTTCATATACACGGCTTCATAATCCTCCCGCGTTTGAGAGTGAAAAGGCATTGGAAGAGGAAAATCACTTGATAAAGTACTTCCAGGAGCACTTCCTCTCCAAAAGAAAGCGCCAATATCCCTCGACTAAAACCGAGAGAACTTCGAGTAGCTTGTCTCTTCAAAATTCAAAAACACCTAAAAAGTCGCCAGAGCCGGATTAAAATGTATACATATACAAGGATCTAAATTTTTTCATCGCCCACACTACACTATCTAAAAGGCATAAAAGCCCCCGTAGCCAACTTTACACCCTGCCTCAATGCCACATGGCGTGGACTCATTTACTCTTCATGCACGCACGCGCGCGCGCACGCACACACACACACACACACACACGTTATATCTCTCTTTATACTTCCTTCTTTCTTTCTTTCTTCTTTCTCTCGCTCTCTGTCTCTCTTTCTCCCTCCCTCCTTTTCAAGAGCAAACTAGAGGGAAATATTCACAGGCCAATTAGGGAGTTTTTCAAGTAGCTCCAGCAAGACGAAAATCAATGCCGACCTCCTTCACTAAGCGTCGCTTTCCCCTTGCTGCTGCTAGTGGTGGAGGCGGCGTAGTGTCTTTGAATGAGTGTCTAAATGGGAGAGAGAGAGAGAGAGAGAGAGATGACGAGGGAGAGAGAGGGGGAGGGAGAGGGGGAGGGGGAGGGGGAGGGAGAGAGAGAGAGAGAGAGAGAGAGAGAGAGGGAGAGAGGGAGAGAGAGAGAGAGAGAGAGGGAGAGAGAGAGAGAGAGAGAGGGAGAGAGAGAGAGGGATGACGAGGGAGGGAGAGGGGGAGGGGGAGGGGGAGGGAGAGAGAGGGAGAGAGAGAGAGAGAGGGAGAGAGAGGAAGAGGGAGAGGGAGAGGGAGAGGGAGAGGGAGAGGGAGAGAGAGAGATAGAGAGAGAGGAGGGGGGTTACGCACTTGACATCTATACACAGTTAAACTCCGCTCCAACTGGGAATACATATTCCTCATTTCTTTCATACCTTTCCTCTACAACACAATCAACCTACTGACGATAGTACATACTGACGTGGTAAACACTGAACCTGATGAATTCTTTGGTGACGCAACAGGAACAGCTCCCGCACAAGGTTCGTAGTCGGTTCTGGCTGATTGATATCTCTGCGAATGGCATCAAATATTCTCAGAAAGAAAGGTTGGCTGATGGTCAACAGATCACAACCGAAATGAAACTCAATAATATGGCTTAATTAATTGTGCGTTATAATAACACAAAAAAAGTAATTTCAACACAGACCTGTCCGTGAAAATGAAAAGACGTCAGCCAACCCCACTCCCCACGCTCCTTCCATCATACAACTCCTACGGGAGCTTCGGTACACGAGCGGAGCGGACTCGAACTCGGGAAAATAATCAACAAACGAATCAATAACAGATCTCCTCACACAACACCCCGTCCGACATATCGATTACTCCAAAACAAGGGTTTCGTTTTGTTAAGTGACTGACTCCCCTCCCCCCCACCCGCGCCCTTAGTTTTCGGTCGGATTCCAGCTGACCACACTTGCTAGGCCTACATTTGCGCCGACGAGTGAACACACTAATAGCCAAGCGATGACCACGTCCTACCCCACAAGCTGCCCGATGACCCTCAGGTGCTCTGATCAATAAATATCATTTGGAGGCTTGTGCGTGTCTCGAGCAATTTCGCCAACTGATATCGACAATTTATTTTCGAATCGTCTCCCCAACGGTAGTCTTCCTCTCCCCCCCACCATAACCCCACCGTTTGTCCAATCTCTCTCTCTCTCTCTCTCTCTCTCTCTCTCTCTCTCTCTCTCTCTCTCTCTCTCTCTCTCTCTCTCTCTCTCTCTCTTTTTTTTTTTTTTTTTTTTTCATTAATTTTGTATTATTTTTTTTTTTTTTTTTTTTTTTTTTTTTTTAATTCCAGCCATTCCTGATCAGATCGTTCCCGTCACCTCTTTTCTCATGATGCCGCTCCCACCTACAGGTGGTCAAGGAGAGGGGGGATTGATGGAGGGAGGAAAGAAGGAAGGAGGGAGGGTGGAAGAAGGAGGAAGGACATTGGAGGGAGACAGGGGGAAAGGAGAGAAATT
>BOPN01001392.1:175000-180000 GCA_017312705.2 Penaeus japonicus
AAGTATGTGCACGCGGATTAATACATCACTGTCTTTTAACGTGACTGTAATTAACCAAGACATTGAAAGTATAAACAAATGGATGAATGGAAATCACAATAAATCTTGTAATATGGTGCCATGCAGCAATGGGTCTCCTTACATGCCGATCACTGGAGATCATGGGAGGGAGGTAAGCATGCTCAAAACGGCCTCGCAGTTACCGAATACAACTATTAGAACATCATGCAACAACACCCGGCTGCATTTCCGAGCCATCCACTCGCATCGGCGCGCCTCAATAGCGAGTGATTCCATTACCTCGCACGCATGTCCTCGCCAAACTATCTGCAATAGCTGCAGGCAGTGAGGCAACAAAGTACCAGCTGCTCATAACGGCGAGAACCGGGAACCGCGCCTGCCTGCCTGCCTTCCACCGAAGGGGTACAGCGTGCACAGGATTCCGTTCTAGCATGTTGCTGTCGCCGGTTATATATATAGCGGGAGAATCAATGGTGCGACCTTTGGCGAGTGACACACACCTTCGCTCCTTCGGTCTCTACCTGGTTGGTTCGACCTTCTCAGCCCCTGTCGCCACTATGGCATACGCAGTGTCCGGTGGTGCTAGTAAGCCCAATTCTTGGGTAATAGTGGCACGTGCATTCTTCGATGGGGATGTACAGGACCTTGTCCCGTCTGGCGGACATAAAGCCAAGCACTAATGACACAGGTATAATATCAGAGAAAACCTGTATCGTCCTAGTGTAATTTGTATTGTGTTCCATTATATGCGAGGATAAACCCGGGGACACTACAGCTCCCCGTGCCACTTTGATGCAACTGCGTGGTACAAAGGCAGAACCATTGGCCATAAAATGACAACCAAATGAAAAAAAAAAACTATCAGAACCTTGCCAAAACACTATATTCATTTTATTTTCAATTTCTCTCATTCATTTTCTCTCTCTCTCTCTCTCTCTCTCTCTCTCTCTCTCTCTCTCTCTCTCTCTCTCTCTCTCTCTCTCTCTCTCTCTCTCCTCACTACGAACACTTCAAAACGTAAAAGAAAGAGTGCAATTACAGTGTAACAAAGCTGTCCATTTCCCTAACTGAAAGAGAACAAAAAAAGGCCCACACAAACGCACTCCGAATAAGTGGGTCTAACAAGCTTAGGGTTAAAAAAGAGACCAAAAGTCGCACATATATTAGCTCGGGCTTTCGGTTACCTAATTCAAATCATTAACTCCAATTGAGCGAAAGTAAGTTAATCCAGTCCAGCGGACGTGAATGTAGGGGAAAGGAAGGCCAGGGAAGGGGAACCTGGGCAACGAGGACGGCAGAACGATCTTGAAAGGGAAACGATAAAGCATCTTCTCACATGCACGTACATATTCGTAGAAGCATATAAGTGTACACACACACACACACACACACACACACACACACACACACACACACACACACACACACACACACACACACATGTATGTATGTATGTAGGTGTGTGTATGTGTGTGTGTGTGTGTGTGTGTGTGTGTGTGTGTGTGTGTGTGTGTGTGTGTGTGTGTGTGTGTGTGTGTGTGTGTGTGTGTGTGTGTGTGTGAGAGAGAGAGAGTGAGAGAGAGAGAGAGAGAGAGAGAGAGAGAGAGAGAGAGAGAGAGAGAGAGAGAGAGAGAGAGAGGAGAGAGAAAAGAGAGAGAGAGAGAGAGAGAGAGAGAGAGAGAGAGAGAGAGAGAAAATAGAGAGAGAGAGAATAGAAACAGAGAGAGAGAACAGAGAGAGAGAATAGAGAGAAAGAAATAGAGAAGAGAAAGAGAGAGAGAGAGAGAGAGAGAGAGAGAGAGAGAGAGAGAGAGAGAGAGAGAGAGAGAGAGAGAGAGAGAGAGAGAGAGAGAGAGAGAAGAGGAAAGAGGAGGGAGGAGGGAGAGAGGGAAGGGAAGAGGAGAGGAAAGAGGAGAGAGAGGAAGAGGAGAGAGAATATATATATATATATATAGAGAGAGAGAGAGAGAGAGAGAGAGAGAGAGAGAGAGAGAGAGAGAGAGAGAATATATATATAGAGAGAATATATATATATAGAGAGAGAGAGAATAGAGAGAGAAAAAAATAAAGTGAGAGAAAATAGATAGATATATAGATAGACAGATAGATAGATAGATAGATAGATAGATCGAGAGAGAGGGGGAGGGAGAGAGAGAAGGGGGGGGGGATATCAGGAGAGCGAGCAAGTGCGATATGAAAGGATAATATTTCGGGCGGCAGCAAAGATAACAGCAAATGAAGTGAATGACAAACAGGCTATTCAACATGATATCAGAAGAGCCAATATATACCCGTTTGATGACCTTTCGCCAACACTTGACAATGCCATCCCTCAAACGCCATGGCAACTCCCCCGCCTGCCACTGTCTCTCCACTGCAACCACAGCCAAACAACCATTCGAGCATAATCAAGGCATCTCACCGTCCATTCAACGAAAGCAATCCATTATGCAATCCCCTGCAGTTGTCGAAGCAACCCTACCCTAGGAAGCCCAAACCTCAACCAGTCCTCCTACCAAACCGGCAACCAATCATGCAACCAGCCAGGTAACCCTATCAGGTGACCAATTAACCAACCCATCAGCCAACGTCGTCAGTTCTATCGCCAGCCGAGCCAACGAGCAGCACACCTCGCGTCTAGTTGTTTATCAAAGCACGGCAATCAGCCGCCGTCGGTGACTGTTATATTCGGCATGCAATAACAGATGCTGCAACCATGTCTTTGTCTGACTGTCTGTCTGTCTTTTTTTTCCTCTCTCTCTTTCTCTGTCTCTTTTTTTCTTTATTTCTCTTTCTCTGTCTCCTTATTTCTTTCCTTTCTTTCTTACTTTTTTGTCTTTATTTATTTCTCTCTCTCTTTCACACTCACTCTTATCTCTCTCTCTTTCTCTCTCACGCACTCGCTCTCTCACGCACTCGCTCACTCACGCACTCCCTCCCTCCCTCCCTCCCTCACTCACACACTCACTCCCTCACTCACACACTTACTCACTCACTCCCTCACTCACACACTCACTCCCCATACTTAGCCTCTGCGGCCATTGTGTGCACGCCCATATGCCCTCCTTGGAACGAATCTTCTGACAATATCAGTAATGCCGCCCCGTCCGTCTCCAAAGGATCAGCATTTTGAAGGCCATCCTGTCTCGTGCCGCCGATGTTACATTAACCTGATCCTACTCCTCCTAATACTCTTCCCAATCCTAGCCCTCCCTCCTTCCCTCCCTCCCTCCCCCTCACCCCCACCCCCCACCCCTCACCCCGCTGGCTTTCTCTCAGATTAAATTTGGTCGACCTCTGGATTGTCGGCGGGAGAATTCCCAAGACCACACTATTATGTTGGATTATTCCCCGGGATATAAATATGCCCTCCTCATCCTTCCTTCGCTCGAGTCAATGGGAAAAAAGCAGCTCTTTGGAAGTCCGAGTTACCCCCTCCCCCTACCCCCCCCCCCTACCCCCACCCCACCCCCACCCGCCCACGCCCTGTCACCGCGGTGTGCCAGAGAGCTTTGTCATTGAGGGACCTTATGATATCATTCATAGGCTGAAGGAGCTGCCTCCCACACTCCCTTTCTGCCGAAGAACTTTCTAGCAAATCCAAAATCCCCCATCCCCCCCCCCAGGCCCTCTACGTCATCTCCTCTACCTACCGACAATAGACGAATTGATGACAAAATAAAACAAAATAAAGGACATCCTAAGAGTGATTCCCGACGCCGATCATGTGCCGACATAATGAGGTTCCAGCACCTCGCCGTCCTGTCGACGCGAGCAGGAAGCGACGCACTTTGGGCGAACTGCTCTCCACCCACTACTGTTCCTCTTTACTTTACCTCTGCGTTCTGAATTTGATTATTATGTCTCTTTAAGAAATAGAGTGGGGGGGGGGGAACAGTCCAGTATGAGGCGTAAAATCAGTGGAAGCACCCAGGACCCGCAGGAGGCCCGGCAGAGGGAGGCGGCCACAGCCCTGAGGTGAAGGCCACGGAAAATGGGACATTCCGCAGGAGTACAAAAAACAGAAAGAAATAAAGCTCTCCTGGCTGCTGAAAGACTATTCTCTCTGGAAGACCAAGTAAAAAAAAGAAAAAAAATAAACTCACCCTCCAAAAAATGCATTCAAAATCGTAAAAGAAAAGGGGAGCAAAGAGAAAGCGCCGAGGGAGCGGAATCGTCCTCGGGGCATTAAGAAAAGCTACGGCGGGATCGGTCCGCCATCCCCCCCCTCCCCTCCCCTGGGGAATGAAGATACCCGCTTGCTTGGCCTAATGACACTGCCTTCCCGCCTCTCCCCTTTGCCGCAAGGAAAACACTGACATCGCAGCTTTTAGGGAGCGCGGCCCCCCAGGGAACGCCCTAGCCTTCGTCTTACGGAGAGGGGGGGGGGGGGGGCGGCCGACGTTCATTCTTTTCTCTCTGGGAATACACTGCTTATCTTCTTCTACTCTTGCAGAAGCTAGAGTGAATTGAGCGTCTTAGTCGATGTCGAATATCTCGAGCATTCTACCATCCAGACAGCAAGGCATCGCATTGATACTAATATTGACAAACGGAGCATTTGTGGATGCGTGGGTTGCGACAAAACTCAAACGCATTCCTCACCTCTCTGGCTATCTCTACCATGACTACTTATATGCTTCTTTCGTTCTTCCTTCCTTCCCTCCCTCCTTTCTCTTTCTTTCTCTCTCTCCCTCTCTCCCCCCCCCCTCCCTCCCTCCCTCCCTCCCTCCCAGCCAAGCAACTGCACGTATCTGGACCAGAGAGAACCCGCCGAGGCCGCACAAAGGCAGAGGCAAGAAGCGTCATGCGAGCCAGATAAGACCAACTCCTTCTATCAAGACGCAGAGGCGAGTTCTGGCGCGCAAGTTATACGGCCGTCGTGCTCGCTGTGCCAGAGACCCCGATGGCTCCGCGGCAAATTCCTCCTATCAGTGTTCTGGCGGGAAATTTCCGGTGTGTGCCTCCCCCTACCCTAC
>BOPN01001392.1:185000-192500 GCA_017312705.2 Penaeus japonicus
GACATAGCATTATAATTGAATGATTGATCTGCTTGTGTCTTGCTCAGCATTTCTCTCAGTTTCAGCCTGAGTGGAGAGCTTTTTCTTTATGATCTTACGTACATGCTCAGTTGTTACACCAATGTCACCTCAATAGTATCCATATGACTGTATGATCTAGATAGAGCATCAGCCATATCGTGTAACTCTAGATTTATGTGTGATGGTACCCACAATATTTTAGTGGTTACATCCTTCAGAAACAATCTGTTCAACCTATGCCTCGCTGTTGGCCTGAGTCCTGTTATCATTTCTGTATGAGTTTAGAGCATGAAGTGAGGAAAGGGAGTCTGTAATGATGAGAGTACTATCCCCCGTGCGATCGGCTATCTTAAGAGCAACAAGTAAAGCAAACAGTTCTGCCTGCAGGATGGACGCCCAGTTGTTGAGTCTGAAACCAACATCGCTAATCCTTCCAGTGGCATCGCATACGATTGCAGCGCATGCGGCTGAACCTGTGTCTGGAATTACCGACCCATCAGTGAAGATAAGCTGTTTTATCTCATACTCTTGCTTAATCTCGTGAATTTGCTTCAGAATGTCCTTTCTTAATTTAGCTTTCAGGTGAGCGTTGTTTTAGAGAGAGAGAGAGAGAGAGAGAGAGAGAGAGAGAGAGAGAGAGAGAGAGAGAGAGAGAGAGAGAGAGAGAGAGAGAGAGAGAGAGAGAGAGAGAGAGAGAGAGAGAGAGAGAGAGAGAGAGAGAGAGAGAGAGAGAGAGAGTGAGTGTGTGTGTGTGTGTGTGTGTGTGTGTGTGTGTGTGTGTGTGTGTGTGTGTGTGTGTGTGTGTGTGTGTGTGTGTGTGTGTGTGTGTGTGTGTGTGTGTGTGTGTGCGCGTGCGTGCGTGTGCCTGTGCGTGCGTTAGCATGCAAAATAGTATATTTGCCTTGGTTGCGTGTAACTGCACCATCCCAATCCATCAACCAGGTGCAAATAAACAAACCCGAGGCAATAAACACACACCACCCGAGTCACACGTCTGCCGGTGAAAGAGAGGTTCTCAGGACGTATTGTCATGGATTACCTAGAGGAAATTGGTAGTTTGCCCGTCCCGAGACAGCTCTGGTCCGGGCTTAAAAGACTCCACGGCGGGATGGGGATGGGGATGGGGATGGGGATGGGGATGGGGATGGGATAAGGGGATGGGGACTGGGATAGGGACGGGAATAAGGACGATAATTTGGATGGGAATGGGAATTGGGATGGGGACAAGTGAGGAAGGGGAGAGGAGAGGAGGGAAAGCCAAGGAGCTCCCACGGCACTGGATCGGTTTGAAAGGAAAATGGGTGGCGGACGGCCAGCGATGGAGCTCGCCGATTCTCGAAGGTAAATCGTCCGAGCTCACACGAAATGGACTTGCTTTGTTGACGCCTGAGATGGGAGGGGAAGAGAGACGGGGAAGGACGGAAGGAGGGAGAAGAGAGGGAGAGAGAGAGACGGAGAGGGGGAGAGGAGAGAGAGTGAGAGAGAGCGCAGAGAGAGAGAGAGAGAGAGAGAGAGAGAGAGAGAGAGAGAGAGAGAGAGAGAGAGAGAGAGAGAGAGAGAGAGAGAGAGAGAGGGAGAGGGGGAGAGGAGAGAGAGAGAGAGAGAGAGAGAGAGAGAGAGAGAGAGAGAGAGAGAGAGAGAGAGAGAGAGAGAGAGAGAGAGAGAGAGAGAGAGAGAGAGAGAGAGAGAGAGAGAGAGAGAGAGAGAGAGAGAGAGACGGAGAGGGGGAGAGGAGAGATAGAGAGAGAGAAAGACGGAGAGGGGGAGAGGAGAGAGAGAGTGAGAGAGAGCGCAGAGAGAGAGAGAGAGAGAGAGAGAGAGAGAGAGAGAGAGAGAGAGAGAGAGAGAGAGAGAGAGAGAGAGAGAGAGAGAGAGAGAGAGAGAGAGAGAGGGAGAGAGGGAGAGGGAGAGGGAGAGGGAGAGGGAGAGAGAGAGAGAGAGGGAGAGAGAGAGAGAGAGAGAGAGAGAGAGAGAGAGAGAGAGAGAGAGAGACAAAGACAGAAAGAGAGAGAGAGAGTAAGGCACTGATATTGCTTATCGTGTGACCTAAAGTACTGATTATGCTTCGCTGTATTAGTTCATTGTTATAATGCTAGTATTCACTCTTGACCTGACTTTTCATGCTTCCTGTGTCCTCTTCCGTCTTTCACTGCAGCTGGCTCCTGCACCTGTGTTTACCAGCGGGAGCCCTGAAGCATAGAAAGTGACTCAAGAGTCATACATAAACAGGATCAGAAGGAAACGAGATCAGAAGAGACACAGACAGAGAAGGAGAACAGGCAGAGCGAACAGCTGTGACCTCTAGCCTTCGGCTGGAAGTAAAGCATTTTCCAAATCCCACCAATAAAGAACATGACAAGTAAACGTCTGTCTTTCTCGCTGGCTTACAATGGGTCATATCGTTTTCCACAGGATTACAGCGCAGCAGAGAGAGAGAAAGCGAGAGAGAACGAAAGAGGAAGGCATGGAGAGGAAATGGAGGAGGAAGAAGAGGAAAAATAGGAGGAGGAGGAGAGGGAAGAAGAAGAAGGAGGAGGAGGAGGAGGAGGATGAAAAGGAAGAGTGAGGAGGAGGATAAAGAGAAAGAGAAGAAGGAGGAGGAGGAGGAGGAGAAAGAGGAGAAGGAGGAGGAGGACCCAAGTCCAGCCGCCTTGTGGTCAAAACAAGCGGCCCAACGGTAATGTCGACAAATTGGTGTAGACGGGCCGGGAAGATTGGTCGCGGGGGGACAAGGAAGGAAGGTGACAAATACGAGGACGAAAAAAAAAAAATAATGTCACCCACGATAAGGCGGTGATTGAGGACGAGGAAGGCGCGCCAGGGTGAGGTGAAGGAGACAAGGGTGAGGACGGAAGTGACACGCAGGGTGAGGACAAGAGACGCGAGGGTGACGAGTTCCTTTCATGGTAAGCGTCGCGGGGTGGCATGGAGGGGGAGCCCCGAAAGCACACGCGGACTCACGTAACGATGACGTAGTAATCAATGAACAACCTACTTCGGCCAGAGGCGGGTTATCAATTCGCACGACCTATCAACGCAGAATGCCGTTCTTGTTACTTTGCTTGAACATGGCGCGTATGAATCTGATCGCATACAGACAGGCATACTAACACAGTAACTAAACTAAACTCGTTCTCTTTTATTTCTCTACTTCAGTTTCTCTCTCCATCCCTATTCTCTCTTTTTCTTTTTCTCTTTTTCTTTCTCTTTTTTTTCTCTCTCTCCCTCTGTCATTCTTCTCATTCTCGTTTTCTTTTTTCCTCCTTCTTCTCCTTCTCCCATTCCCTTTCCTTCTCCTCCTCCTCCTACTTCTCCCCTTCCTCCTACTTCTCCCCTTCCTCCTCCTCCTCCTCCTTCTCCCCTTCCTCCTCCTCCTCCTACTTCTCCCCTTCCTCCTCCTCCTCCTACTTCTCCCCTTCCTCCTCCTCCTCCTCCTCCTCCTCCTTCTTCCTCCTCCTCCTCCTCCTTCTTCTTCTTCTTCTTCTTCTTCTTCTTCTTCTTCTTCTTCTTCTTCTTCTTCTTCTTCTTCTTCTTCTTCTTCTTCTTCTTCTTCTTCTTCTTCTTCTTCTTCTTCTTCTTCTTCTTCTTCTTCTTCTTCTTCTTCTTCTTCTTCTTCTTCTTCTTCTTCTTCTTCTCCTTCTCCTTCTCCTTCTCCCTCCTTCTCCTTCTCCTTCTCCTTCTCCTTCTCCTTCTCCTTCTCCTTCTCCTCCTCCTCCTCCTCCTCCCCCTCCTCTTCATATTTCTCTTCCTCTTCCTCCTCTCCCGGTGCTCCTTCTCTCTCCTTCTCTCCGCCCCTCTCTCTTGGCGCCCGTAAAATAAAAGCGAAATGGACAAAGAACCTTAAACACAGCAACACTTAAGCCCTTCCACTATTTCAGTCAAGTCCGATCACCTAATATTTGCGAAATATTATCCTCTCCAAAACAGGCATAACAAGAAAACGCACTCGCCTGCAGCCTGGGTACGTGAGAAGAAAGGGAGAGGGTGCCAGGGTGCCAGCGGCCCACAGAGCCAGAGGGGCCAGAGAGTGTGTAAGAGGCCATCCTAAAAAAAAGGAAACTTTTACTCTCGCGGACTCGATTCTGAGTAAGAACCAAAGAAAACACACACACACACACACACACACAAGAGAATCCTCAATAACAGCAAAATAACTTCGCAGGCTTCCAGCTCCGTCCTTAACCGAAGCCTCGTCCCAACCGCAATGGACGGCCGAACCCATAATTACAACGAATGACGAAGGAAAATAAACGACCATGAGGAGGAGGAGGAGGAGGAGGAGGAGGGAAGGGGGGGGGGAGAATGGCGGCGGTGATTAATTCGCCCCCCGAAGAAAAGGAGCGCTAAACAAGGAAGAAAAAGAAGAAGGAAATGCAACTCTCCTACGGCGAGGCAACGCCAATACACCGCTCGCAGAGATGGAACGGACCTCGCGGACCCGGCCGGGGGATGCTGCCACCATCTCCCGATAACGCAAAAAGAATCACTTTCGCTCGATGAGACCCGAATGAGGAACATATAAAAAGGATTACCCTAATCAGATCACGGAGGATTTCCGGGAGCATCCACATGGGATTGGAGTCACCTCATGCAGCTCTCATCTCCAATGACTAATCGTGACCGGGATTGGATTGGGATGACGGACACCATCTCCAACGGCGCGGCCACCTCCTCGTCGTAAGCAACGTGGCCAACAAATGCAACAATCATTCAACTTGCCTCAACTGATGCGGCCTTCAAACCGTCCGCGGCACCTGCGATGCACACTCACCTGAAATGGATAAAAAAATACATTAATCAAAACCAAAGCTCGCTACTCCCACCGAGCGCCAGTCAGCCTCCCCCACACCGAGAGTCGATGGCATTAATAAGATATCAATAGATTCCTCGGTGCTAATAAGGCGAGCTAAGAATACATTATTCACGGACTCAGCAACAAGTTCCACGAGACTGCAAATTGAAGTGAGTTGTCAAAATTCAGTGCGTTCGTTATATTAGCATTTATCAGCATCAAAATAGCCCTCTTGGAGCCGCCAAATGAGAGGCAGTTTGTGCTGGTGAGAAGTGATAACGAGGGAACGAGATCAAACCGGAATAATTTGTTGATGAGAGAAAAGCAAAAATAAACCAAAAATAATAGATGGTTATGAGAGTCGGAATGAGGGGGAAAAGGGAAATAATATGGATTAAAGAGAGGGGAATAAAAGCGAAGGGTCGGGGGTCGAGTCTTAACTTAAAGAGGGTGGAGAAGAGGAACTGAAGGGGGAAAAGAAGGAGGCAATGAGAGGGAGGGATGAAATAGGAGAGAGGATAAGAGGAATGGAAGGAGGAGGAGGCCGGGAACAACATTACTGTACACAATTACCCATTCTTTGTCCTAATTACTACATAATCACCCCCGCACTATGAGGGCCCACTTCCAAGCAGCCATTTCCTCGTCAGTAATTGAACCTCTCCCTCCCCATCCCCTCGTCTATCCCTATAGCTGCCCCCTCCCCCCCCATCCACCCCCTCTACCCCAAACTTGAGGTAATATGAATAATTGAATCTTCTGCTACCTTCGCTCTTACCGCACGGCATATTCACTCTTATGCCACCCCAGCGCAAGGCTCACGCACTCAGCCCGCTGCCCTACACCTCCCTTTCTCATCCCGGCCCGAAGCACTCCGTTCTGGCTAATATAATTAGTCATTTTGCCCGTAGGATTCCCGTCTTGATTTCATTGGGATGGGCGGCCCCGCGCCTTCCCATTCCTCGCCCGCAAATCTCTCCTGCTCTAGATTGCACGCGCACGCACACTCACACAAACACGCGCAAACAAATCTATTTCAAAATCTCACCCAAAATAATCAGTCTAAAATGAGATCACAAAAGAGCATTTCTTTGTGTATGAACGTGACCAAGAGAAATAAAAGACGAAGAGAGCCGAGGAGAGAAAGGAAGGAAGGACGGAGGGAGGGGGAGAGGAAGGGAGGGAGAGGGAGAAAGATTGAGAGAGAGAGATTGAGAGAGAGATTGAGAGAGAGAGAGAGAGAGAGAGAGAGAGAGAGAGAGAGAGAGAGAGAGAGAGAGAGAGAGAGAGAGAGAGAGAGAGAGAGAGAGAGAGAGAGAGAGAGAGAGAGAGAGAGAGAGAGAGAGAGAGAGAGAGAGAGAGAGAGAGAGAGAGAGAGAGAGAGAGGGAGAGAGGGGACAAGAAAAAAAATACACCCACTCGATCCCACGCATCAAAACCGATTAACGTCAAGACCCTGTCCCTCCCTCTCCTTCTCGCCCCTCCTCCGCCCACGCTTTCCTCGATGACACCTCCCCCCTTCCCCTTCCCCAGCAATCCCCCCGTGGCTGTCGTCCCTCCTCAGAGCGCCTTATTCATCGTTATGAGTGTCAGCAAACACAATCAGGCCCGATGTCAGCAGCATCTCGTCCCGTCAGCGTTCCGTTCCGTTCGCTTAGCTTGAAGAGCTTTTTTTCCTCCAAAAACTTATTCACTCGAAATTGGGGAAAAGGGTGGGGGGAGAGGTATGGGAGGGTGGGGGGGGGGGGGGGTGGGGGAGAAGAGGTAGGGGTGCGGCAGGGGGTTGAGTTAGGAGCATGTAAGTGATGGAAATGAACACCTGAAATTCACTTCTCAATTTATTTTTGTATATTTTTTTTTTCGTCTCAGAGAGTGTGACGATATCAATTTAAAGACCTGTAATATACCCCGATCAGGAGTCATAACGGTGATCTGGATAATCTATAACGGAAACAGGGAATAAAAATCAGCAAACACGGAAACATGGACAAGATAAGGTACTGTTGTTGGTGCTTTACGTAAAATCTTCAAACTGAGTCGACGACGCAAACATCTCAAGGAAAGCTTATCATATGATTGGTCTCCTTTAGCGAGAGAAAAAAGTACATGAATAAGTAAAATAACTTAATAATCATACATAAACACACATACATATATATATATATATATATATATATATATATATATATATATATATATATATATATGTGTGTGTGTGTGTGTGTGTGTGTGTGTGTGTGTGTGTGTGTGTGTGTGTGTGTGTATTAAATCATGAATTAAATATAAACATATTTTAAAATACAAATAAATACAACAATTTAAATATTCAAAACGACAGAATATAAATTCTTCATGCGCATTTATTATACGAACTCGTTTAAATTTTCATATCCTGGTACATGTACGCACATTTATTCATTTACATATTTTTTTTTACCGAAAGCACTTAAAAAAAACACCTTCAACCCCGGAGCTGGCACACGGGAAATTACATGCAGAGGTGGACATAAAGATAGCTTTGCAACAATATTGCCTTAAAAAAAACAGATGCCACACACGCACAAGCCTCCCTGACCAATGCTACGAAGGGTGACTCCGTGAACATGCCATCCTTTCATGCCGCCACACATCACACGCGAGTGAGGCGTGACGGGAACATGTGTACGGCATAACCTCACGCGCATAAA